>JAFEMH010005138.1:0-176552 GCA_022495995.1 Adenophora triphylla var. japonica | reverse complement strand
TGATTGACTCGCCAGGAGCATAGCATGGCAGAAATGGCAAAGCTTCTGGAAAGCCGCGGTGCTCGGCCGAGGCATATGTCTTGTTCAACCGGGCGGGTCCTGGTGCAAAAGCTTTCTGGGCGGCCTTGCTGGGTTGAGCAAGGCGACGCCATGACTCAATTGAGAGGTTCCCTTGAGGATATGTGTAACAGCTAAGTATTTAAATGTGAAAAGTCGAAGACAAAAGTCATTATGGCTAATATTTTCAATTTAATGGTTGTTTTAAGTTTCATAATAATATTGTTTATTACATAATTAAAACCATTTTTCTCGATTTTGATCTTGGTTTTTGAAATGTTTAAATTGTTGTTTGTCAACAACATTTGGGCAGAACTTTTGGAACAGGCAGAGAAAGACGACTATGTTATGAAATCCGCCTCCGTATTCTCTTGGTGCATCTTGTATTTATTTCTTTGGCCTTCCTAGCTTGCATTGTAACGTGAAGAATAGATGTGGTCCAGTACTCGATTCAACTTCGCCGGAAACTTTAGGTGCAAAGTGCCTGCGACTCCGCGCGATCTGTGATAGAAGACAAGCGACCCGGGCGAACTTTTGGAGCACAGCTAGGTGAGGGATCGGATGTGTCTTGAGGAGACAAAGGTGATCCATTGGACTCGTGCATCTTCATCAACAACTTTCTCTTTCTCAATTTCGGTTTCTGTCTTCTAATGTCTTTTCTCTAATTGCTTGCCTCGGCACCCTTATAACAATTATGACGACAACTGCAATCCTGTGAACGTTAAATCACCGGTGATGTACAATATGATATATAAAAAGTGGTATATGTAATTTACCGTCTCCTTTTGAATATGTATCAAATTTAGGTTTTGATAACTAACATTGGAATTGCCTTAGTCTTTTTTTAATTAATTGTTTTAATTAACTATCTAGTATGGATTTAACTATAAATTTCCTCTAAGATCCTTCTGTTTAATTTTAAGTATATTTACTGCCAGGATGTCTATATAATTACACAAATTAAGGTAAACTAATCACACCGTAATCTCATTTCTTCCATTAATTAGCTTGTTGTCGATTCCTCCAACTTTATTTTCACGGACAACTAATGTTGATAAATTAGATAACGAAAATCACGTTACCAAGATACTCTCTCTGTCCCGCTTAACTTAAGATTTTGATAAACATTAATAACTTTGATCAATTAATTTAAATAAAAAATAACTATCCTAATAAAAGTTTAAAAATTGTTATTTTATCACGATTAATAATACTCTCAATAACAATTTTTAAATTTTTATTATAATAATTATTGTTTATTTAATTTACTTGATCAGAATTTGACCTAAATTCTGACCTAAATTCTAAGTTGAGCGGGATGGAGGGTGTATTGCTTATTATAGAAAGACGACTAAAATACACTAATCAAAAAGAGAACCTCTTCTCCCCACTTGGCAATTGTTTTTAGATCTTAAAATGTCTAAACATAGTAAGACCATCGTGAGAGTCACCCCCCAAAGAAAAAAAAAAATGAAAAAGCAAAGGAAAGTCGATTAAATTATTTTGATTTTGTATTTATATAAATATATTTTTAAAAATAATATATTTTATATATTAATTTTATTTTTAAAAGGTTGGCTTGGGTTGGGTTGGGTCGAGATTCACTGATGGGAGTATAAATTATATAAGGTTGAAAGTGTGTATATGGAAGTGAGAGAAATTAATATTTTATTTGAGGTTGGGTTGGGTCAGGATCACTGATGGGGATGGTCTAAGGCTTCTAGATTGACAATTTTTTAATTCCATTGGCTTCTAGATTGACATGTTAATACAAGATAAATAACAAAAAATAAAAAACTTAAATTTTGTGGTTCAGTGGACACTGCCATTTAGTTTATAAAGGAACATTTAGTTATTTTTTCGAGACACTCCTCCGCCTAGTTTGGGCGACCGCTAGTAACTTATAAGATTTTTTTAAAAAGTCTTATAAGTAACTTATAAGACTTATTTATAACATATATAAGACTTAGAATGTCTTATAAGTTACTCTTATATTTAATAAGTCTTATAACATATATAAGACTTTTTTAAAAGACTTGTACAAAAAGTCTTATAAGACTCGCCTAGTAACTTATAAGACTTTTTAAAAAGTTTTATATTTAATAAGTCTTATAACATAAATAACACTTTTTTAAAAGACTTGTACAAAAAGTCTTATAAGACTCGCCTAGTAATTTATAAGACTTTTTAAAAAGTCTTATATTTAATAAGTCTTATAACATATATAAGACTTAAAAAGTCTTATAAGTTACTTATAAGACTTTTTTAAAGTCTTATTAGTAACTTATAAGACTTTTTAAAAGACTTATACAAAAAGTCTTATAAAAACTCTTTTAACTTACAAGATTTTTTAAAAGTCTTATAAGTTACTTATAAGACTTTTTAATAAGTTTTATATAAGACTTATTAATAATTTTCAGTTTTTGAGTTGGTGCGTCTTATATATGTTATAAGACTTATTAAATATAAGAGTAACTTATAAGACTTTTTAAGTCTTATATATGTTATAAGACTTTTTAAAAAGTCTTATAAGTTACTTATAAGACTTTTTAAAAAGTCTTATAACATACTAGGCGGAGGGGGACATTTTTTTGAGTTGGGCGATCGCTCTATGTTGATGGGCCTAGGCGGAGGGGTGTATTTGGGATTTACAAAAATCTTTTCTTTAAGAGGAATATAATTTGGTCAAGGAGGACCTTAGGGGAAAAATCCCGTTTATAAAAGGGCAGCATTCCTTTTTTTAACTCATCTGTCTCAAAATGAAGTTCTAATTTTATTTTATTTTTAAATTTGCTTTTGTTCAAAAACAAATTTGATTTTTTTTTTTTGATATGTGAGTAATTTTTTTTCTTTTTGAGATTCTATTTTGTACAAACAAAAGAGATTGATCTGTGAGGAGTGAGTGTATCTATAAGTTTGTGGGTTACTGAAAAGGACATGAGTGTGTAAATAGGGGCGTGTAGAAATTGTGTAGATGGACAAAAATAATAATTTGTAGAGTTACTATTGGCTGTCAATATTTAAAAAATGGGAAGAAAATTAATGGATAGATAGTCTGGATTGATGTTTAGATTTTGTAAAGAACTGGCAAAATTAAATAAATAAATAAAAAGCTAGCTAACTTTGCATATTTAACAGCTAACTTAGATTAGCTTATAGCAACCAGTAGTGTAACCTAAAATTCTTCTTCTTCATGAGTTATTCAGCTTAGGGTTAGGGGTTGCCTTCCTAATTTCCTATCTTGAACCCTTTACACAATAAAATTTTTCATTCTAAAAAATTCAAATCTTTCCTTTGCCTCATTGGATATTAATGTTTCAGAAAAAGGGGAACTTACAGTGATTTTGTAGGGTTTGACACGTGTGAAACGCCTAGTCATAGGCGTGAAACTTGCAGTGAATTGAGCCTTCTTTGTACCCTTCTTCCTTGATGTAGGTGTTGGTTTCATCACATCTTCACCAGCTTCAGCTTTCTTAGTTTCCAATAGGGCTTGAAAGGGAATATCTTCATCCTCTTCATGATGGGCACAAACGGAGGGGAGAGTTTCAGCCGCTGATAATAGTTGTGATGTGCTAGCAGTGGGGATGGCAGCAGTGGTAGCAGGTGGAGGATCAGAACCAGTTGTTTTTGTTACTGCTAAATCCTTGGGCGTGACCACGACATGAGGAAAGATGTCCTCAATGTCATGGCTTGCAGATTCGACAATCTCCTCTGTTGATGACCATAGTTCATCAATGTCTTCAGCCCTAATACTCCGTGGTACTATCTCAAAATCCTCGGCATTGGGCCCTTCCGAATTGCTTGAGTCAGTAGGAGCAACATACCTTCTACGCCGATGACCAGTATCACCGGCAGCCTTGCTCTGTTTTGGAGGTGCAACTTTGGTTGATGGACTGCCTGAGCTGGTAACAGATGGCTTCCTCTTCTTATGTTTTGTTGCAGTGCTTGGCTCGTAGTCCTCGTCTTCTCCTTCTAGAAATTCCGGCTCGGCCATGTTTGGCCTCAACCTAGGAGTATAGTCCTCCATATGAGGAGAAATGTGTGTCTGACGCAGAGACCAGTTTGGCCCCTTTTCCATCCCCACTTGAGTCCCATTCGACCTCAAGTCTCCCGGATTATCAGCGTCGATGACGTTATCTTGAGCCCCAGGGAGTGAAATTGAAACGGGTGAAGCTTCTGTGTTGACGAACAACTCTACAGTGCTGTCGTGCACATCTGTTGGAACCGTCGGAGATGATGGTGGTGAAGAAACGGTGTCTGTTGGTGTATCCTTAGCCGGAGATGCCATGGAGTCCTGTTTGAGAGAGAGACAGATGGAGATAACAACAGTGATTTGCAGAGAGAGAGACAGATGGAGATAACAACAGTGATTTGCAGAGAGAGATTGAAGAGAGATATGTGCTATTTATGATGTGATAGCAGAAGGGAGAAGGGAAAGTAATGTCCTTGTAGGAAAATGAATCTTAGGTAGGTAGAATTTAAGAAGGATAGAGCTTAATACCTTGACATCCAGATTTTTGGTACTTACCTCAACCTCTTGAAATTTCTTAGATGATAAGGATCAACTTTGTCGTAAACCTTGTAGAATTCAAATCCTTTTTCCCTTTTGTGATATATATACATGCCATAAAAACACCACAAAGATTCGAAAATATACTCCCGCTAAACACATTATCACCACGAATATGAGATTCAAGATTTTATTGAGCACAAGATTTTTAACTAAAAAGGGATGAGGAGAAGAAAAGTATTTGTACAATAATTTCACCAATGACCAGGTTGACATAAGTTATGTCTAAGAATATGATGCAAAATGTACAAGCATATGAAGAATAAATCTCAGTATACGTGTGGTATGAGATTAGATCACACCCGGGGACATCTTCTCTAAGAAAGTCAATTAATTGATTTCTTATCTTGCTTGGTTTCTAGAATGCACCCACTCATTTTTTATTTGTGAGAAAGAATTTGGTGGGTAGCTTTCACTCTTCTTTACCTTTATGGATAGCCCTCTTTCGAATGATTTTGTCAATTTGACTCAAACTTTCTCTTGATGTCATTTTGATCACATTGGAATGGCTTCATACCAATAGTGGAGCAGTTATTTTCCTTAGATTAAGAACCCACCAAAAGACATACAATAGGATAAATTGTGAGTCAACATGTGTTAACACTTTTAAGAAGGATTCACAATTCAGAGAGTAGACGAGTCAAGGGTGAGATTCAATTGATCACACTGAGAAATATAGTGCAATAAACAAGCATGCCTCTTTTTTTTTGTTAGAAATAAAATATACAGGTGTAGGCTCTGGTGTGACCACACGGGGGATCACACCATCAGATGACACACAAACTCGGAGACTTTTTTAGGATAGAAAATCTCTGAAAATCGAGGGATTTGGTGAAAATATCAGCTAATTGCTTTTCATTACTTATAGATTTCAAGCTAATAATTTTTTGCTCAACAAGATCACGAATAAAATGATGTCTAATGCCTATTTGTTTAGTACGAGAGTGCTGAACAGGATTTTTTGATATTTTTTGTCACTTAGATTATCACAAAAGATAGTTAAAACATCACTTTTAAGCTCATAATCCTTAATCATCTGATTTATCCAAAGAAGTTGAGAGCAACACCTTCCTATAGAGTGAGAAGTATAGTTTTGATTGTAACACGATACCATATTATTCCCAAGACAAAAACAAACCCCAATTTTACTCTTCATATCATCAGTACCCCACTCATCTTTCACTATTTCAACAATTTTTGGCTCAATATGAGATACATAATGACAAACACTTACCTTGGGTAACACGGAAAATGACCAGTTTAGACCAGCAGAGTCTTTGTAATTTACTCTAGCCTTCAGTCTGGTGCTTACCTTTGCATGCACGTCTTCAACCACTTGTGAGACGGGATGGTCTGTTTGTATTTTGTTTGAAATGTCTCTGAAACTATCCATACCTGCTTCTTCACTTTCTGAGCTGCTGGAGGATGCCTCTGAATCTGAACTACCATTAGATTATGCTGATGTAAGCTGTGATGTGATCACATCACGGGATACATCAGCCTTTTCTGCATTCTCTCGCTTTTTCTCTAGAATTTTCTGTTCAGATTCTTCATCGGGGGTCTCAAACAAAACTTATAGCAATTGCCAGAAGTTTTAAATCCTTTAAAGACACAATTGTTTATTTTATCAAAAACTTCACAAACTTGCTTATCAAATTTCACATGCATATTATCGTCACACAAATGACTAATGCTTATTAGATTGACCTTAAGGCCATCTACATGAAAAACATTATGGAGATTAGATAGACCCTCAACACTCAAGGTTCCTTTACCAATAATCTTACCTTAGCCTCCACCTCCATAGTTAACCGACTCCTTATTTCTTGTTCGAACTCCTTCATTAACCTCCCCAATTACCTGAGTAATGGGATGGTTATTTCTAATTCTTGCTAGAGGATCTGTCCTGCCCTGTTGGTACACTAACTCAGCTTCTTCTACTGAGTCATTATTTCCAGCCGCTGTTTGGACATCCTGTGTTGTCTCATGTGTTGCCGTTTCAGAGGCAACACTCGAGGCAACACTTGAATCTGTGGTTGTACTGGTTGAACTAGTTTCTGTTCCAGGTCGTTGTTCAGCTTCTTCCAGCAATGTCAGAGGCATATCTTTGGTTGGTTCACCTGTGGCACTCAAATAGTCGTTAAATTCAATATTTACCGATTCTTGAATAGTTTTTAACCTTAAATTATAGACTCGGTAAGCATGACTGTTTTGAGAGTAGCCAAGAAAGATAGCTTTGTCACTCTTTGAATCAAGTTTTCCTAAATATTCTCGATCATTTAAAACATAACAAAAACACCCAAACACGTGAAAATAGTGGACTGTAGGTTTTTTTCCATTTAAAATCTCATAGGGTGTCATAGTTGTACCGGGTCTTAGGAAAACTCTATTCGTAGTGTGGCATGCCATGTTTAATGCCTCAGCCCAAAAACCTTTAGAAAATATTTTTAGCAATTAGCATAACACGAGCCATTTCTAACAAAGTGCTATTTTTCCTTTCAGCAACACCATTTTGTTGTGGTGTTTTGGGTGCTGAAAATTCATGGTGTATCCCCTTTTTACTACAAAATGTAGAGAATGAGATGTTTTCAAACTCTTTACCATGATCTGATCTTATACGAAAAATAGGTGAACAAAACATGTTTTTTATTTTAAAAAATAAGTGTTTAAATTTATCAAAGCTTCAGATTTTTTTCTTAAAAAATAGACCCAAGTGAATCTAGAAAAATATTCACTATCACATAAACATACCTCTTACCTCCCAAGCTTTCTACCTCGATATGACCCATCAAGTCCATATGTAAAAGCTGAAAACAATGTGTTATTCCTGAGTATTGCTCCTTGTGTTGTCCAACACTGTGAGCAACACGAGTCTGCTTACCTTTTTGGCAGTCACCACACAACATGGTATTCTTGAGGTTTAAGGTGGGAACACCTTTAACAACATTAAGTTTAATAATCTTCTCAAGATTCCTATAATGAGAATGACCTAACTTTTGATGCCATAAAATTATGTCATCAAGTTTCGTCAAATTGCAAACTTGTTTATTACTAACAAGGTAGCAATTATCACTCGATCTTGTTCCTGTCATAATACAAAATTAGTATTATCAAAAACTTCATAGGTATCCCTATTAAACTTTACCGCTAAATCGTCATCACATAATTGGCTAATGCTAAGTAGATTAGCTTTTTAAAAGTCTCATTCGCTTTTTCAAGTTTAGCTTTGATTTTCTCGAGTTCAATATCATGTTTGGTGAGCATGACCTCGAGTTTGGCTATGTAATTCTTTTGGTGTCATTTTCAATGGAAACTCACTCAATATCCGATTTTAAAGAAGAAATTTCAATTGAGAGTTTCTCATTGACCTTTTCAAAAACATCAAGTTTTTCAATACATTTTTGCCAATCGACGAAAAGATCAGTGTATGCCTCATGTAGTTCCTCAAAGTTACCATCACATTCCTCTTCATCCTCTGGGATTTCAGAAACAGAAGAATTGAAGCATTTAAACTCAAAGTCATAGGGTGTGATCTCTAGTGTGACTACATCTGAAGTAACATCAGAATGATGTTCATGATTTTGAGATTAGATTTCAATGACTGCTAGGTTTACAGTCTCATCTTCATCTTCGCTGTCACCAAGGGTTGCACATAAGCTCATCCCCTTTTTCTTCATAGTGTTGGCACACTCACTAGCAAAGTGACCAAAACCTTTATAGGCTCTACATTGAACAGAATTAGGTTTCCTTTTTGAAAAACTTCTAGGCTGTTTAAATGTATTTCCAGCATCCTTCTCAAAATTTTCAAAAGTTGATGTGTTTTGGCTTTCTAATGGAAACTTCTTATCCTTTTTGTTCCTTAAAAATGATGTAAACATTTTGGTGAGTAAATCCATATCTTCAATTTCCAAATTAGATTTATCTATTTTTTTAGAGATTTCTACAATCTCTTTAGAAACTTTGGAGGTGCTGAAAAGATTATCATCAAGAGTAATAATATCAGCTTTATGTTAATGTTGAATTGACATATTCATTTCGAACATGATCAGAATACCCACAATAGTATCTAATCCCATAGTCGTGGTGTCATGTTCTTCTTCAACAACAAGAATTTTGATGTTAAATTTTTCAGTTACAGTTCTCAACATCTTACTTACCAACTTTGCATTTGATATAGGCTCACCTAGGGAGAGACATTCATTAGATATTTTTCTTAATTTCGTTGAATAACTTTTAATGTCTTCAATCTCATTCATCCTCAAGTTTTCAAACTTGGTCATAGGAATTCTCAACCTAGTAGCCTTTACACTATCATCACCTTCACAATGACAAATATCCCAAGCTATTTTTGCAACATTCTGATTAATTACTAGGTGAAACATGTGTTCATCAACATGACTTGATATAGCACTAAGAGCCTTGAAATTATAATTAACAAGAGTGACTTCTGCTGCAGTCCAGTCTTCCTCAGGTTTAAACTTGTAGTTTTTTTCTGAGGTTTCCCCCGTTTCATTATTGCTTTCAACCTTAGAAGGAGACCATGGGACAATGATGATAAGTCACTCCCTCTCATCAATTGCTTTGATGAAAAGACACATTTTAGCTTTTCATATAGCATAGTTTGTTCCATCCAATACTTGAGGACGATATTGATTCAAATGTTCTTCCATAATGGCTACTCTTTTTGTATCTCACTCATTGTAATCGAGTGGAGTTCCGATACTAATTGAAATAAATTGAGTAGCTAAGATTGACAAGTGAAAACACAAGTACCTCGTGTGAGTCCTGGTGTGATAGCACCAGTACAAAAAGCAGCGGAATAAGAACTTTAAAAAAGTAAAACTCAGATTTAAACACTTATCTACAGCAACTTGATGTAGACAATAAAAAGCTTATCTTTAAAAACTCACTTGAGTGACGGTTACACGAACAATGTTAACAAGAGAAGAACAAAACAAACTAAATGATCAAACAATATCTTACACTAAACCTCCTTGATTCTTTGTAACTTCAAAGATTAAATCACACAAAAACCGTTGTTGTGAATGAGCCGTGCGGTTCTTATTTATAGGAGAAGAGATCCTTGTTTGTAGGAAGTGATTTGCTTGAGAAGATCTTTCATATTTAGACTTCTACCTTCCTTTGAACTCTTTTCAATCAAATCAATTCTTCCTTATCATGGACTCTTTTCCTTTTGTGAGAGATATCTACAAAATAATCAAATATACACTAAAAATATCCAAAATTCAGTTAGTAGGTTAGTCAAATAAATAAAACCTAAATTATAACATTTACAATATTTACCTATTTTAACTAATATCAAGAAAGTAACAAATATATATTAAGTTAACCTTTGACTTGTCAAACCGTGTGTAACATCACACACTTTCAAACACCTCATGACTCATGTCCCCTAGCTACAAGTACAGCTTGGAATTTTGTTGCCACCACATACCACATGTTTGGGTACCAATTCAAAGTTTCTCATCACTAATTGAACAAAGGATTAAGGATTGTCAAATGCTCTCTCCGTCGCACTACATTTTACACACACACATGTAAATTAAGAGAAAATATATTAGTAAAGTCGGTGTTGTTAATATGAAAAATAAGGTAGGAGAAAGAAAATAAGATAGAAAATAATAATTAAATTGTTGTTGTGAGTATAACAATTGGGTTCCATTCATATAAACGTATAAAATATTTTTATTTTAGAAAGTGTTTAATTTGTATTGAGATGTCTTATAAGGAAAATGTGCAATTTATAGTAGGATGCATGGAGTAAATTATAATATCACTCACCCACTTAATTAGAATGAGATCTATTGGGAGATTACAAAAAAAATCAGAATCTCATTTTTTTTAATCCCTGAATATAATTTCATACCGTTTGAGAAAAGGTTTAATTCAGGACCCTTCATCTAAAACATTTTTTCATGAAAACCCACGAAATTTACTAAAGCCCGCGTTTAGCCTTAGCTACATATCAAAATTTCGCCAAAACCTACTACATTTGTATAATCTGGTGATGATGCAAAACAGGCGGCCCGACCCGTTGAATAAGCCTGCTGAAAAAAGGCGGATCAACCCGACCCGCCGCTCTAGATGAAGGCTCGCTCCATTACCCTGTTTTAAATTCCAGAAAATTAAAAGGCCAAAATGGGGGTTATAAGATTCGTACCCTGGTCAATTCAGCTAAAACAAAGCATCTATCCATCAAACCAACCACTTATGTGTTTCAAGTAATAGAATATTTGATCTTAATTTATAAAACATAACTGACCATACTTATAAAATGCCTAAATCTTTAATGAAATAATTTATAAAAATATAAATACCTAAAGCTTTAATTAAATAAATATATATTTATTGAATAAAGTGGTTAAAAGCTAAAGCATACTTTAGTTTTATTAAACAAAGTATATATTTATTAAATAAAACATATATCTATTGAATAATTACATCAAACTGAAAGTATACATTTATTATACTAATTGAATAAGTAATACCCCGGATTCTGGAAGATCTGAAGGAGAATCCTCGTCAATCACCCTTGTCTCGTTCTTTCCTCCCTCTTTGGCTATGTGCGCTCCTACATCCTTCTTTTCGGTGGCCTTTTATCCAGTCATTTCCAGCGAATATTGAAGAGCTCATGGGGAAATGAGAAGTCGGCGCCTGAGGTTCTCTGATTAACCTCTTTGGTTCAACATTTTTTGGATTATTGAAAAATTCAAATTGGTGTGTGTGATTAGTGCGCGTGTTTATGAGGATGAGTGTTAATATTCATTGTCTTATTCTATGATAACTCACTTTTTTAATTGTTTCTTATTTGATTGGACAATCGATATTTTGAGCTCTCGTATTTTGCTTAAACATCGGTTTTAACTATAGTTGTTTATTTTTATCAGTTTTAACCATTGTAATTTAGATACACACTTATTTTCTCCAAAAGGCATAAAGTACGATGGTTAAATTGCTAAAAAATGCCTTTATTTTCACTATTTTTTGGGAAAATGAGTGCGTATGTATAATAAAAGGATTAAAACTGATAAAAATAAACAATGATGGTTAAAACTGAAGTTTAAACAAAGTACATGGGTTCAAAATGTCGATAGCCCTATTTGATTTTATGACATCTCAACTTTTTTTAAAACCCACGAATGACATCTCACTTCTTCTTTTTTTTTTCTTCTTATTTTCTTGAAAAGGAACTGAGTTCACTTGCTTCTAACATTGTGAATTCTGTGTGTGTGTATATTCTCTCTCGTCCTACCTCATATTGCAAAATTTATCTTATTTGAAGTCCCATTTAAATTTTGTGGGACAGAGGGACTATGTGTTTGAGGATGCGTGGTGATATGAAAATATTTATAATTCTAGTCTTATTACTAAGTATAAGAGCAGAATGATTAATAAAATATTAGACTTTTATGTTTTTTTAAGAAAATGTGAAAAATAAATAAATTACTATTATACCTTAGATATAAGAGTAATTATAGTCTTATAACTAATTATAACAGCAGACTGATTAATAAAATGAGACTTTTTTTTTTATAGTTTTCTTTAAAAAAATGTGAAAAAATTGTGAAAATGGAAAAAGAAAATTACTATTATACCTAATTATATGAGTAATTCTAGTCTTATAATTAAGCATATGAGCGGACTAGTTAATAAATTATAAACTTTATTTTTGATGTTTTTAAGAAAATGTGAAAAAAGAATAATAACTCTTATATATTAGGTATAAGAGTAATTCGAGTATTATAGCTAATTATAGAAGCGGATTGGTTAATAAAATATGAGATTTTTTTAATGATTTTCTAATAAATTGTGTATAATTGTGAAAAAAAGTTACTCTTATACCTACCTTAGGTATAAGAGTAATTCTAGTCTAATAAAAACGAATTAGAGTAGCGTACTTATTAATAAAATATGAGATTTTTTTCATTGAATTTTTAAGAAAATGTGAAAAAACTTTTATACCTTAGGTATAAGACTTTTTTATGATTTTTTTTTTAACTCTTATACCTTAGGTATAAAAGTAATTCTAGTTTTATAACTAAGTATAGCAGCGGAGTGGTTAATAAAATATACTCCCTCCGTCCCAGCCCAATTGATACTTATTTTCTTTTTGATATGTTCCAGCCCAATTGAGACTGTCCAAAATGGAAGGGAATCTTTACTATTTTCTCCACTCATTCTCTCCCCTATTTTACTTTTACACTCAAAACATCAATCAAATCACTATTCCTTCCACTCATTCTCTCTCCTATTTAATTTTTCATACTCACAACATTTTCTTTCACTTTTTCTCTCTCTTACTTTTTCTTAATCTGTGTGCCCAAAAATTTGGTATCAATTGGGCTGGGACGGAGGGAGTAATTTTTTTTAATGATTTTTTAAGAAATGTGAAAAATTGTGAAAAAAATTACTCTTATACCTTAGGTATAAGAGTAATAATAGTCTTAAACATACCTATAGGAGCGAATTGATTAATAAAACATGAGAATTTTTTATAAAATGTGAAAAAATGGTGGAAAAAAATTACTTTTATACCTTGGGTATAAGAGTAATTCTAGTTTTTTTTTTATCTTAGTTATATGATAGTTATACGAGTACACGATGTCAGTTTTATAATTAAATGACTTGAGTGACATTAATGTAAATAACATACTTGACTAGTGACTTTTGTAAATAAAAGATTTAGGTCTTTTTTACATATTAAAAATCATGATTTTTAATTTTTTGATATATTTTTTTTTAAAACTTGATGCGTTTGTGAATATTGAATCTCGTTAATTATTAATTGATTGTGAAATCTCATTTTTTTTCATTTATATTTGTCCATATCACTTGGACTAATAATAGATATTGTTAAGTTAAGCAAAAGCAAAGTTTTGGCTGAGTGGTTAAAATCTAGTTTTCACAATTTTGGTCACATGTTCAACTCCCACTCTCTACAGTTTAGACTCTTTAAAATAATAAATTTGTCTGATCTCGATTTTTGCCAGTTGAAAAAAAAAATACAAAAATTGATAAAATAATAAGATAATTATTTTTTTCAAAAAAATAATTTTTACAATTTAGTTAAAAAATGACTTTATAGTTGTTTGTTTTCTTTTAAACTTTAAATATAGTTGGAGTTTATCTCTAATTTTTCTTAATTGTATACAATAGTTTCGGTGTTTTGTTTTTGAATCGTAACATAAAGAATTTTAGACGTCAAATTTGATTCCTGCTTAACTAACATATTCCAAATGCATCATATCATTTTTAGCTTCATCCTCAACATTGTTCTCAATTATAGTAGCCACAATTTTCTAATGGGACCGTATCATCAACTTGCAATGTCTTTCAACTTGTTATTTAAGTATAATGAATTTAGTTTATACGAAAATATGAATTTCGTCGAATTGGCTAAAAAATCTTTATATTAAAAATTATTAATTTATTGATAAATTAATAACTTTATATTAATTTATAGAGTTTTTATTGTATTTGGTTTTGATTTTTCTGGAATAAAATGGGCGAGTTGGAATCCGAGGCGGGTTGTGGGATCCGGTTTTGATTTGGGCGGGGTGGGCTGCGGGTCTGGGCGGGTTGTGGGTCATGTAGATGGTATTCTTGTCATTCTTATAAGGGTGCTACTATTTGCACTACCAAATTTGAAAAGGTAATTGAACAGACTAAAAGTGTCGAGCTGGGCCCAGCGAGTAAAGCCCAGTCCTTAACATATTTTTGCCACCACACTCTCAGTGGGCTAGGCCCAAGGCCCATCACCATGATCCGTCGACTTAAGCTCATTATCCGACCTACGAGGTCCCGACCTAGCTTGGTCCGACTCTATGATCCATGTACTATTCAGGTACGGTCCAGCCCTACCCATCAGTCAGGTCGACCTATACCCAGCAGGCGACCTCGACCTACCTGGTTACGTCGACTTGAAGAGCCCAGGCGTACTTACAATTATTAGCGTGACGAAACTCCCTACAAATCAGGAGTTATTTATGGATAAGATCTCTAAATATGTATATGTTCCACAAATCAAGGGATTTCATACAATCCTACCACAAATACAACTCTCATCAACAACTATAAATACAAGGCAACGTCAACCGTTCCAAGGTAATTGCTCTTCGTTATATTGAATACATATTGTTCTTTATAATATCGAGCTCTCATACACCATACTTACTCTCACGCCCGAGGGTCTTCACCGGAGACCATTCCGGCTAGTTGTGGGTTCTGTGTTTCAGGTCAAGGAGCCAAGTGAATAGTCTTGCCACGTGGACGGAGATCTTTCAGCAAGCCATTATTAAGATGTGTTCACCCTCAAGAGGTTACCCAGCTGATGTACGAGGTACATAGTGGAGTATGTGGTGGACACCCGGGCGCCAGAACTTTAGCCGACAAGTTGATAACGATGGGCTATTATTGGCCGCACATGAGGGCTGATGCTCACGATTTCTTTCTAGGGTGTGACCAGTGCCAAAGGTTTGCCAACCTACCTCACCTGCCCACCACCGAGCAAACTCCAGTAATCTCAACCTGGCCCTTTGATATGTGGGGAGTAGATTTGGTCAGCCCTTTCCCACCCGCCCATGGCAATTGCAAATATGTGATCGTTGCAATCGATTATTTTACGAAGTGGGTCAAAGCAATGCCACTAGCTCGAATTACAGAGGAAAACGCCATCAACTTCATTCATGATTTCATTTGGTGTCAATTTGGGATACCTCGAGCAATAGTGACGGACAACGGACTGCAATTCTCCCAAGCTTTCAAAGATGAAATGAGGAGTGTCGGGGTCAAACATTGAAAGTCGTCAGTCGCCTATCCCCAAGGGAACGGACAAGCCGAGGCAGCGAACAAATTGGTCCTTTCAGCATTGAAAACTGGCTTAGTTGGTCGTAAAAGCAACTGGTTGGACGAACTTCCCCTTGCTCTCTGGGCAGTCCGTACAACCATTCAGGGGCCTACGGGGGAAACCCCATTCGCTCTTGCATATGGATCAGAGGTAATGGCACAGGCCGACCTGTGATTTCCCACAGCTAGAGTAATTCTCTTCGACCAAGAACAGAACGAGATCAATAGACTGATCGACCTGGATTTGATCGATGAAAAGCGGGACACAGCTCATGTAAGGATGGTAAATTACAAGCAAAAAACCAAGAACTATCATGACAAGAAAGTGAAGATAAGAGCATTCCAAGTAAGCGACTACGTGTTAAGAAGCATCTCGTCAACTGGAAGAAGAACCCAGGTGAACAAGTTATCTCCCAACTGGGAAGGACCCTATGTCGTTACCAGAATTATCAAAGAGGGAATCTATATGATCACTCATTTGGATGGTGAAGAATTGAAGCACCCATGGCACGCTACTCATCTCATCAGGTATTACTTCTAGTTCAGTTCTTTAGCTTTAAAGTCAGTTCAGTTTTCAAATTTGAGTTTGTTATAGTTCTAGCTCTCCATTTTCGATGTAAGCTTGTTTCTACGTCAATAAAGTTGCAGTTCCATTCAACATTGTGTTACGTTTTTACATCTCGTTATAACAAGATCGACTCTTAGTCAGCTTCGTTCCTTTAAATAGATTCAACATCTAAGTTGATCTCGTTCTAACAAGCTCGACTCTTAGTCAGCTTCATTCCTTTAAACAGATCCGACATCTAAGTCGATCTCGTTCTAACAAGCTCGACTCTTAGTCAGCTTCGTTCCTTTAAACAGATCCGACATCTGAGTCGATCTCGTTCAAACAAGCTCGACTCTTAGTCAGCTTCGTTCCTTTAAACAGGTCCGACATCCAAGTCGACCTCGTGCTGACAAGCTCGACCTTTGGTCAGCTTCGTCCCCCTAAACAAACTCGACTCTTTGTCAGTCTCGTTTTCAAAAATTATACAAGTCTGAGGTCGATTGCGTTATCAAAAAACCAGTCCGATCGAAAGCTTATAGCGAATTATTTGTCCTAGTAAATCTAGCTCGACATACATTCATGCTAAAATAAAAAGCACAGAATTCAAAGTATAAAAGTCAGCCACGATTAAAATAGAGGCTCAGTCCCCCAAAATGGGCCAGGACAAGAGCAAGCAAAAAAGTTATAAGTTAAGATGCCTCCCAAAAACTGGGCCAAGGCATAATCGTGTACAAAGCAAAAAATAAACATTGTTTGGGACTTGTTCATTACACAACCATTCAAATTAATTTTCAAGTAGAAGGATCAGCTTCAACCTGGCTACTTGTGGTAGCTTGATCTCCTACGTGTTCTTCTTGCTACTGGGGGCCTATGGGTTTACCCGATTCGGAGAAGCCATGTTGGGGAGTATCACCGTCAAACGCCAGCTCGTCTGGTTCCTCCAGCTCCTCCAAAAAAGTATCAAAGTTTACATTATCAACGGTAGGAGGAACCCAAGGCTCAGGTGCCATCTCTTCATCATCCTGGGCAATGGTAGCCAAGTCGTTCTCGATGTAAGGCACCAGATGATGACCTTATCGAGCTGACATATTGTAGGGATCCTCAGAGACCCACTTTGCCAATTGTTCGAGTGAAATATCAAAGGCCGGATCCACTACAATACGTCGAGCCATGTGGCTTCGACCCATGTTAAAAAATGCTCTGGCCTTCTCAGTGACATGATCATGGAGCTCGTCACTCTCTTTATAGGCCGCCACTGCCTCCTTGCCAGTAGCCTCTTTAGCAGCATTGACAGCAACCGTCAGCTCAGCCTCCCACTCTTGGCGAGCAGATTTCAGGTCGTCTATTTGCTTGGTCAGCATCAGGTTGTTCTCCTCCAAGGTTTGGGTCGCCACCTCCAGATCTTGGTCGAATTTCGCCTTGTCTTCTTTAAGGGCAGCTAACTCCTTCTGGACCTTTCCCAGTTTGCCCCAGGTCTCCTCCTTGTCCTTCAGAGCAGCGTCCTTCACAAGCTTCATGGCCTCGTACGCTGAGTCCAGATCAGAGTGATCTTCCTTCAGTTTGTCGTGGTCCTCCTTCAATTTAGTATGATCCTCCTCCAACTTCTTCAACTCTTCATTTTTGCGAGCCAGCATAGACTTGGCCAGCTTCTCTTGTTCTTCAGCAACTTTCCAGTAGCTTGTGGATAACTCTATCATAGCAAGGGACTGCAACGACGAGTAAAGACAGGGGATCAGGTCAACCAAAATTGGGTCGAGGGGCTTAGACAAACAAAAGAAAAGAAACAACAGTGATATAAAAGATTGCAAGTATTACCTCGGAGTGAGCCAACCCGGACCTAGCACGGCAAGCTTCAGGAGTCAGGGCTCTATCAGTAAATTTCTTGACCAAGTCTTGGTTAGCTTCCCTCCTCACAACCACTTGGCCGTACTCCAACTCGGGGTACTCTCTAGCCAAGCAGTTCACGCCGGTAAGAGGAGCAACGTCACTCAACTTATCCACTCGAGCCTGAACCATCTCGAAATATGAAACCTAGAGAGGAGGGGGTAAGGAGCCACTAACAGACGCATCCACATGTTCAGATGACGGGTTGTATTTGGACCTCTTCCTCCTGGTTTCATTGTTGAGGGGGGCATCGTCATCTTCCTCCTCCTCATCCACATCAATGATGGGCGATCTGGTCTTAGATTTAGCCTTGGACTTGGCTTTAGTTTGAGCCCGGGACCTGGTTTGGAAGACCTCCCTCACCGGCTCCAAAGTTTGTTCGGATCCATCGACCTCAGCAGCATCGACTTCCTGGGCCTCCTGGGAATCATCTCCAGCTTGATCCCCCTCCATCAACTGCTCTAGCTCATCCTTCACTGGGATAAACTTGTCAGTCTCTTTATCAGTTATCTTCAAGAGCTCTTGGCGCGCAGAGCCCTCTCTCTCCCTGTGTTCTCGAGCATTCTCAGCCCCGCAGTTCTTCTTGCTCTTTCGTATATCAATAGCTCGACCCATGTTAGCCTCTTGTTCAGGAGTCAAGACTGCACAAAATCAAAATGACAAAGGGTCAGATCGACAACTAAAAGTTCTACATACGAGCTACCAGTTCTATGTACGAGCAAGACGTGTACGAGCTAAAAGTTCTACATCTGAGTAAATTATCTACGAGTTAAAGCATATACGACTCAAGAACAGTTCTATGTACGAGCTAGCAGTTCTACATGCGAGCAATTAATAGACAAATTAAGGGGCAGAGACGAGTAAACTCTTACCACCAAAATGCTCCCCATGATCTTTACAGTGATTGGGTGTCTTCTTGCAGTAGTGGCACTCCCTCTCAAATCTAAGTCGAGCTCCCTTGTGGGTGACCCAATCAGGGTACCTTTGGCATCTAACAATGGGGACCAGGGGAACCACATCCCCATCACTAATCATCATTCCAGCTCGGATGTAATTATTTTTGGTGGTTCCCAAAGCTTCCCAACTAATGGGTCCTCTCCCAGCCAGCTCAACCAACTTCTTATACAGATCAACATGCCAGTATGGCTCCCAATAATCCTTCTCTCTCACTACCTTGGATTCACTACTAGGTAAAGGGAACTCCCATCGTCTCCTCCTCTCCACCACTACCACATGGGAGTTCCAACCACTCACCTTACTAGGAAGGTTGATAAATAATTTTGGGGAATTTGGCTTGGAGGGGGTGCTAATCCCTGAGTCAACCTTGTCAGTCTTGACACTAAAGAATTCCCTAAACACTCTCATACAAGATTTATACCCTAAGAACATGCAGACCATAACAAAGCACACCATGACTCTACAAGTGTTAGCTCCCAGTTGGTGGGGTAGGGAATCCATACATTCCAAAAACTCATTTATAAATGGGTCCAATGGCAACCTCAGGCCAGCTTCAAATTGACCATAAACGAAGGCCACCCTAGTAGGATCTTCCTTGTAGGTATCACCGAACTGGGACAAGAAATCTTTCTTGCTATAAAGAGTGATGTCAAACTCCTTCTTGTCCACCTCACAAAAGTTGTGCACCATATCTATCCGAGATGGGAAGTTTTTCTTTCCTCGAAGCGGCCTAGGAGGCACGTATCCCCTTTCATTCCTCCCAGGCACAACAGAGGTCTCGAAGGCATCCACTATTAGAGGGCTGGAAGAAGTCGAAGCAGTAGCTCTCCCTTGAGTTGCCATATCTGTACAAGAAGAAGAAGAGGAAGCAGGGGAATCAGACCTATGTTCATATTCAGATGACCTACCTAGGGGCGACTTAGATTTCCCTGGAAAACCCTTTCTATTAAGGAAGGCTTGTTGGGGTCTTTGACATAGAACAGTGAGATATGATCGAGTAATTCATGGAAAAGATGAAAAGACACTACATTGGGATCGCTAATTCCTAAATCCCCCAAGTTCTCTCCTATGGGCAGTCCTATTTCGCTGAAAGTCAGTCCCCACCTTGTCAAGATGGAAGGACACTCATTCAAAGGCATCTCCCTCCATACTCCATTTATATGCTTGTAAACTCGGTGATTAATAGTGCAATACCCATACCAGACCCCGGGTTCACAGCTAAAGGTTCTAGCCATGGCGAAATCAAAGAAAACACATAAATTAAGCCCTGATGCTAAAGGGTTATAGGAATACCTTAATTAGTTTGAACGAAGAGGGACTTTGGTAGAAGACGAAGGCTCGAATTAACTCAGTTGTTGTTTCGTTGCTGTCGCCGGAGATATACCAGAGCTTGAAGAAAGAAAAAGTTTGAAAAGGAAAAGGATTTGGGTATTTATATTTTCCGTAATTGAAAAAGAAAAAGAAAATCCGGACGTTTAATTTCCTAATTAAATGTGTCTTGGCGGTTTTCGAGGCGGTTTCCAAACGTCAAAACAGTAATGATTGCAAAAATACGGCGCTTCCAATGATCCTACCGTTCAAACAGTCAACGCACAGGATTGAGCCACGTTATTATTAGTTGAGTAAACATCAATTCAAACGTCGACTTGTGGGTCAGTTCAAGCTTCATCAAAATTTCTCTTAACTTTCTGGTCGACAAAGTCAACTCAGAAAGTTGGGGGCCACTGAACAGACTAAAAGTGTCGAGCTGGGCCCAGCGAGTAAAGCCCAGTCCTTAACATATTTTTGCCACCACACTCTCAGTGGGCTAGGCCCGATTATTACTAGGCCCAAGGCCCATCACCATGATCCTTCGACTTAAGCTCATTGTCCGACCTACGAGGTACCGAGCTAGCTTGGTCCGACTCTATGATCCATATACTATTCGGGTACGGTCCAGCCCTACCCATCAGTCAGGTCGACCTATACCCAGCAAGCGACCTCGACCTACCCGGTTACGTCGACTTGAAGAGCCCAGGCGTACTTACAATTCTTAGCGTGACGAGACTCCCTACGAATCAGGAGTTATTTATGAATAAGATCTCTAAATACGTATCTGTTCCACAAATTAAGGGATTTCATACAATCCTACCACAAATACAACTCTCATCAACAACTATAAATACAAGACAACGTCAACCGTTCCAAGGTAATTGCTTCGTTATATTGAATACATATTGTTCTTTATAATATCGAGTTCTCATACACCATACTTACTCTCACGCCCGAGGGTCTTCGCCGGAGACCATTCCGGCTAGTCGTGCGTTCTGTGTTTCAGGTCAAGGAGCCAAGTGAATAGTCTTGCCACGTGGACGGAGATTGATCAGCACGATTCTTGCAGCATCAGTAGTGTAAACAACATTGATATTCTAAAAAGTTGTCATTGATTAGTTTTTGAAGTTTGGACCAAATAATTCACATATGTTTATTAATAGGCCTTAAATTTCAATATTTCACCTTTTTTTTCTCCCTCCTTTATATTTTGCTATTTTTATAATTTTACAAGTTACATAAATTTATTTATTTGTAATTTTAATAAAAATGTAATGTTATTTTAATCTCAAATTTTTTATAATAAATATTGCACTTTATTTTTAAATTTGTTATAAAATAAATATTGCATTTAAAAATGAAAATAAAGTACAATTTTACTATTTTGCAAGTCATATATAAATAAATAAAACATAATATTATTTTAAATGTTGACAAATTAAATATGATATTTCTATGAAACGAGTGGATAAAGTATTTAAAAAGACATTAGATTCTCAAATTAAATGGGTATGTATACATACGAGTGATTTTTTTTTTAAATATAGCTTTTTAAAAATTTATATATCAAAATAACATTTTCAAAAACTTAAGTACCAAACTAGCACTTTTGACTTGAAATCCGGAATTGGTAATTCCGGATTATGAAATCCGGAATTACCAATTCCGGATTTGATTTATTTTTTTTTTTCCAAAATTGAATTTCCGAAAATAATAATTCCGTAAATAGGGGGCGATCGCGCCCTAAAATAGAGCGATCGCTCATGTGTACTCCGGAGGTACCAATTCCGGATTCTATTTTTATTTATTTTTTTTTTCCAAAAAAGAAATAAAGCAAATAAAAAAAATATATTCTGAAAAAAGGAGAGGGCGATCGCTCTACTTAAGGGGCGATCGCTCCTTAGATGCGTATCTTCAAATCCGGAAATGCAAATTCCGGATTTGCTTTAACTTGAATCCGGGGCTGCCATTTCCGGATTCAAATTTTGAATTCTTACCATTAACTCTTATTGTTCATGGAAGAAAGGAAGAAGAAGGAGTGCAGAGAGTGAGATAGAGAAAGAAAAAATTAAGGAGAAGAAGAAGAGAAGAAGTTTAAAGAGTTGTGAGAGAAAGTGTTAGTTTGGTACTTAAAAATGGTTAGTTATATTTCTTTTTTTAATTTGTTTTGAGTTGTTAATTTTAGCTATATAAATTTTTTTAAGAATTTTTATTTGTGCATTTTTTATATTTTGTTGTTAAAATGATTTATGTACTTAATTTTTGATTGTCAATGAATTAAACAATTGTAATTTAATTTTTGCCTAGTTAGAATTTTCTTAAGTTAGGTTTAAAATAAAGTGTTTGTTATAATTACTTTGACAAACATGTTGCAATTTTTCTATTTAAATGTAGCAAAACTTTAAGTCCCATTTAAATTTAATTACTATTAAATTTTTTTATTTCAGATGAATCAACATGTACAACAACAATTTATTGATCCTGGGCCAATCGATCCTCATGTATTGACTTCTCAGGATACACATAGATCTAAATATATTTGGGAGGGACAAGAGTTACCCAATTTAAGACCTAGGCGTGGTCCAGTACTTCCACCTAGAGTTGATTGGAGGATAGAAGAGAAGCTTATAAATACTGGATTTTATGGAGTGTATTTATTAGGTCATATACAATATGATTGGCATTTGATTGAGCCTTTGATTGAAAGATGGCGTCCAGAGACCCACACTTTTCACTTACCTGTAGGGGAGATGACCATCACCTTAGAGGATATTGGCATGTTGTGTGGTCTTCCTGTAGACGGAATGGCGGTGACTAGTTCAGAAACTAGTAGGAGTGCTTTGGCATGGGTTGAGATTGTTGAGGAGTTATTTGGGGTTTCACCCTCAACTGCAGACATCAAAAGAGGTGGAATGATATCAATGAGATGGGTTCTAGGACACTTCCCTCATTTTGAACAGCTTCCCAATAATGCGTTCGAGCATATGATTGAGACATATACTCGAGCATACATTTTCTTATTATTGGGGTCATACATTATGCCCATCTCGTCTGATAACCTAGTGAAGTTGATGTACCTCGCACTTCTTAGGGATATAAATAATATTGGTCTGTACAGTTGGGGTAGTGGAGCGTTGGCCTTCTTGTATAGGGAGATGTGTGTAGCATCTCAGCACGATTCGAAAGGGTGTGGTGGCTTCTTAACCATTGTACAGGTATGTCTATTATATATGATTACATTATGCTAGTGGACTTAACCTGTTTTGTACGTAATGATAATTTTTTTTATAGCTTTGGGCATGGGAGAGGTTGTTGTGTACACAACCTAGGAGACATGCAGAAATAACACTTACTGGATTGCAACCAGTGGGTTACAGGTATATTTCAATTACTTCATTTTGTAAATGATCTTGTTTTGTAATATATCACTTTTTACTCATTATTTTTTATGTCAATTGTTTCATATGTAGGTGGAAGGGTCCATTGTCGTATACTTCGTGGATCGCCCATAACCCGCAAGGCTATCGAGACCAGCTTGTCATATTTAGAGAATGATCAGGTTGTGTGGCAGCCATACAACGGTGTGCCAGTTCCGAATTTCTGCCTTCAGGGCCAAGCTATATGGAGGGCGAAGGTGCTCCTCATCTGCTTTGAGAGGGTTGAATGGCACTTTCCAGATCGCGTAATGCGACAATTTGGGATGGTTCAAGGTGTGCTCGATGACCGCGACACCAGTTTGGACTTGCATCGGATTAGTCGGCAAGGTCGGTCAGGCGTTAACTGGATGCAACAACATGATCAGCACATAGCAAGGTGGAATGAACGGGAGTTTAATGTCGTTGATGGAGAGTTTGGTGAAGTGGATATGAGTTACCATCACCCCTATTTGACATGGTATAGGCGTATTACTCGATCGCTCATCCACAATTCGTCTAATGTGGAGGGACTAGGGTTCGTGCCACGTTCAACTGGTTATGAGGGTGTGGTAAGTTATATATTACATACAATGATTTTACAAAAAACAATACCATTTTTCCGTATTAATTAATTTAGTTCATTGTTTTGAACAGATTCAAAGTCTCCAAGGGATGTACTTATACAGCCAGAATGCCACATCCTTGGAAGACCTGGCGAATTACACTCAACAATGTGTCACTAACACACCGACACATATTAGGGAGCAAAGAACGATCGCAAGCCCAAGCTCCCCCAACGGTTGATCATATCACAAGAGGAGCCACAGAGGGAGAATCGGGTTCGTAGGCGTGGCGGATACCAACAATGCATGATGAGCCGAGAGATGCGGGATCAATACGGCGATATGCATCGGTTTGAGTTCGCCGACAGAGTTCACCTGCACAGACCGGGTAATTCTTTTACCGAATTGATGAATCGGTTTGATTTCACGCAACCGCCTCGAGCTCCTTCCCTTCTTCTAGCAATTATAATCGACGCCCGAGCGTACATTCGGAATTCGGGATTTAGGCCTAGTTTCCATTTGCCTCGTGTGCGGTTTCGAAAGTCCCGATGGATCATCCTCATCCTCATCTCAACAATCTAGATCAGGTGGTCGTCGTATGCCGAGGAGAGGGAGTAGGATTCGCAATCCCCCTGATGAATTTACCCCGTCTAATTATCCTTGACTGGTATCCTACGTGACCGGGATGTGGTCAATTTTCTATAAAACTTATTCTTTTATTATTGTTAATTTTAATTTCATGAAAGCTTGCCATGGACTGATATTTACGAAAAACTAACGAAAACGTTAAAAACTGACTGGAAATTCTAAAAAACTAACTGAACTTCTGAGAAACTAACTGAAAACGTTAAAAAACTGATGAAAATTCTAAAAAAACTAACGAAAAACGTTAAAAAACTGATTGAAATTTGACAAAAAAGGGACGGAGAAGAGGGAGGTCGCTCCCTTATAGAGGGCGATCGCCCCAATGTAATCTGGAAATTCTAATTCCGGATTCTTTTATTAAAAATTTATTTTTCTTAAAAACAAATAAAAAATTCCATATGCGCGATCACCCCAATAAACGAGCGATCGCCCTCTTTTTACAGAGAAAAGGCGCGATCGCTCACTAACCCAGCGCGATCGCCCTCTACGCGGATTTCCCAAGCACGGTTTATCCCAAAAACCTCCTCCTCTCCCAATCAAATAACCCTACCAGCGCCTCCTTTTCTCTCTCTCTCTAAAATTTCAAATTTCAAACCCCAAATTCAATCTTCTTCAACCCCAAATCCAATTTTCTTCAACCCCAAAATCAATCAATCATCCATTTTGAAGCACACATTCAAGGTTTGAGGTGCATTTTGAAGATTGTCACACGTTTGTTTTTCAAGACAAAGACTCCGGCGAAATTCCGGCGACCTTCCGGCGAATTTCCGGCCAATTCAAAAGTAAGCTTCCAATTTTTTATCTTTGAGTTTTGATTGACAATGCCTCCTAAAAAACCACGAACCACTACCACCAACACTCCAACCCCTCCCGGTCCCCCGTATGATGCTGCTAAATTTGTTGGGATTCAAGCTCAACAATTCTTTGAGTTATATGAAAACAAGCCATTCAACCCGGAGAGGGAATTTGATTTTAATGGCTTGTATTTAGATGGTTTTGTTACCCTTTACAATTGGGGAAAGTTGGGGAGTAAGCCCCCAAACTATGGAAGTTCACTTTTAGTCAAAGAATTTTATGCTAATGTTTTTGAACGGGGGAATACGGGACAGTCTTTTGTGCGGGGGCTAGAGGTTAATTATGATAGGGATGCCATTAATCAACATTACGGGTTAGCCACTAACATTGAGGAGGATGGGTGTGAGTACACCAAAGAGATGGAGAGGATAGGAAAAAAAGTTAGGGAAAATTTGCATTTGCTAGCTCCGACTTTTGGGGTAATTGACCCTAGGAATGTGAAGAAGGGTGTAGTTGTAAAGGCTCGAGACATGGATACTTGGATGAAGTATCTTCATAGATTTATTTGTGAGAGGATCCTCCCCTCCTCTCATTTTAATGAGGTTAATTGGAGACGTGCATTTCTAATGCACATGATAGTTCAACGAAAAACAATTGATTTTGGAAAAATAATCAGTAAGGAGATATGGAACACGGCTAAGGGTATGGCCAATACGAACTATAATTTTCCATTGTTGATCACATTCCTGATAACAAAATCGGGATTTAACCTCAGGTTAGTGAACAAGGACATTAAAGGAGGTCCAAAGATTAACTTATTCACCCTCACCACTAAATGTCAGAATGTAAAGAGGGGTGAGGGGTCATCTAGGAGACCTCACGCTGGAGATGATGATGATGATGATGATGATGATGATGATGATGATGAGGAGGAGGAGGAGGAGGAGGAGGAGGAGGAGGAGTGGCGAGCAGACCCGATCGAGGCTGCTTATTATCTGTCAGAGCAGGTTGGCTACGTGGAGAGTCAAATTAAAGATCTGAGGGGAGATTTTGGACATTTATCCGTCCGCGTGGATGCGGAGATTGAGACTAACCAGGCTTGGAGGGCACAACAAAATGCTTGGATGTCACAACATGATCGTGTACAGGAGGAGCAGACTCGGTTGCTCCAGAATATCCTTGGACGGATGCCACCACCACCACCGGGAGATAGGTCGGGCTATGGTGGACATTTCTGAAGATTAATGTTTTTTGTTGAATTTTAAAACTCTTAGTTAATTTCAGCTTTGGTTTGTGGCTTAATTTGATGAGGGGATCCTCATAAACAATATTTCATATTTGGTTTGTATTTTAATTCGTCATGCCTTTGTTGGCATGCAAACTTGGTTTTATGTTGGGGTGTGTCCCAAAGACATCTTTATTTTTGGTTTGTAACAAACTTGTTGTTAATTTCCTCTTTGTTTGACTCACTAAATCGATTTTATTTCTTCCTTTCTTGTATTGTGCCTGGTGGTATGACTGATGTTTGTTTTCAGCAAAACATTATTTAATTTAAGCAAACATTGTGTTATGTTAAAAATTTATTTTTGGATCGCTGCAATCATAAAATTTATCTTCAAGTTTTGAAATTATTTATCCTAAAATAAATGACCAGCTCTTGATCAAAATGTATTAGACATTTTGATAATACACTGCATATGTGCAATCACTGTAATTATAATATTTTTCATTTTATACAATAACAGGTTCAACAAAAAAGTCAAAAATGGGACAAACATTTTGGGACGGAGGGAGTATTACAAGAGTTTTATACAATAACGGGTTAATTGAAAATAAAAAATGGGACAAACATTTTGGGACGGAGGGAGTATTACACGCTATTGGCTCAGTTTTGGCTTTGGAGCGGTCGCCCCTCTTATTGGAGCGATCGCTCCCAAAATTCCAGTAACTTTGCGCGAACGCGCGGTTGGAAAGGGGCGATCGCCCCATTTGTCCCGATTTTCCATGTTAAAATTGGTAGTGTTACAACTACGTGTGTTGGTACCGTGTGCACCCGCACATATATGACAAAAACCGTAATGAAGAAAAAGTGCATTAATTGAAGATAGGTTGAACATTTATAATATACGTTCAAATCCAGACCGCCAAAGGTGCCGATCTTATCTTCATCGACAAATCCGCACTGTCAATGCCGGATTTATCTTAACTTACAAATCCGGCACCGCTAATGCCGGATTTATCAAATTTGAATTCCCCTTTAAAAGGAACGAGTAGTTTCATTACAAACATCTAACCCTCAACCCTCTCTCCTCTCTGAAATATGGATCGTAGACTCAAAAATTCTTCTAATCTCCGTCCTCATTTTGAAAAAGGCCAAACATCTAACCCTCAACCCTCTCACCTCTCTCAAATAAATCTGTCTCAATGCGAAGGAGAGCGTCTGATTCCTGGTCCAGCTGGTGACGTGCAGTTGTCTTTGCGCCAGAGAAACCTCGATCGTCAGAGAGGGGGATCCTATCAGGAACCTCTGATTCCGACCCAAGAGTATGTGAGGAGAGCGATTGAAGATCCCAAGGAGGATAAAGATTTCGAACGCAGTCCTTGGCTCTCCGCACTTGAACTGCTCAGTGGCGATGGTATGATTGTTGCTACCCCTTTCATTACTGTCACGGGCGGATTTCCTAATGGATTTGATAGGATTAATGTTGCCGTTGGTGTTGTCAAGACCATCACACGAAATGAATTTGGTGACGCTACGGTGACTTTGAAGGTTAGCATATGAGTTTTGTATGTTTTCTAGCATGATTAGTATGTGTCTTATCTTACTAATTAAGATAAAATTGATAGGATCCAACGGGAACAATAGGTGGTGCAATTCATCATAAGGTGTTTACTGAGAGTGAGTTCGGAGATGACATAGTTGTTGGTTCTGTTCTGATACTTCATCAGGTATGATGTATTAAAAATGCAACAACTTGAACCTATTATTAATATTGCCATCTAATCATGTTTTTTTTTTGTAATTTTTAGGTTGTTGTTTTCTCCCCCTCACGTAAAACACATATAGTCAACATCACACTCCCCAATGTATTCAAGGTAAAATTGTTAGGTACAGACTGTGAGTGGGTGATTGTTCAACAAATGACATTAGTTTATTTGTGTTGCAAGTATTCCATAAGGGTTTCATCCCATCTGATTTTCCATGAAGGGGTTTTTCATGTAAAAGTTGTTGAACTGTTGAACTTGTATTTCTATCCTATGTGATCGGGATGTGATCACTAATTTGAACTCTTTATTTTAATGTTTGATTAATGTATGTGTTGTTAGACGTGTCCAAAGTTAAGCGTTAACCGGCTAACCGTAAGGTTATTAACCGGATTTTAACCGCCTAAACCGTTAACCGTCTAACCGACTTAACCGCCTAACCGATAACCGTGTAACCGAGGTTAACAAAGGTTAAGAATTTTTGACTCCGGTTAACCGCCGGTTAACCGCCGGTTAATTAACCGGTTAACTTAACCGTTAATTAACCGTCGGTTAATTAACCGTTAAGTTAACCGGTTAATTAACCGGCGGTTAACCGCATATCCGTTATAATTTTAAAAAAATAGCCGTTGTGTTGTGGAGGAGCGTTGGGCTTGGGGCGTTGGAGAAATGACCGTTGGCCCAACGGTCGCCTGGTCCATGCGAGGAGGCGGAAGCGAAGCGAGGCATGTGCAATGACCTTAAGCCTTATACCCGTTAGTTTTCTAACGGGTCTCTTAAAAAAAAAAAAAAAATATATATTTCACAAATTCTTCACCTATAAATATCACCTCCCTCCTACCATTTTATTTCCACCTCAATTCTCTCTACTCTCTCTCTCTAAATACTCTAAAGCTCATACTCTCCCGTTAAGTTTCAATAGCATTTTCAGTTAGTTTTCTAACGAAATTTCTGTTTTTTTACACTTTCATCCATTTTTAACTTACACACTTCGTTTTTTTAATTTTTCTACCACAAAAATGGCTTCACCTCAGTTAGTTTTCTAACGAAATTTCTGTTTTTTTAAATTGGACGAGTTGGAGTCCATAGTTGATTTTTATTATAAGAATTTATATCCCGACGGTGATGGTGAAAATGATTCTCCGGCGACTATTGTGGCACGCACAAAAAATGATTTGGTAAGTATGTTCAATGAATACAATGATGCATTTGGAAATACTTCTCAAAATGTTGGTGGAAGTTCTTCTCAAGATTTTGAAGCTAGTTTAAGTAATGAGGATCCATATAGTATCTTTCAAAATATTTATAACAAAAAACGTCCTCGAGGTAGTACTACTTCTAGCCTTCCCGCGGAGTTAGAAACATACTTCAATACCACTTTTGAATATGATCAATCACAAACAAGTGAGTTTGACATTTTAAGGTGGTGGTCAAGAAGGGCCGAAAGTTATCCTATACTTTCAATACTTGCGAAGGAAATTTTAGCGGCTCCCGCCTCAACCGTGGCGGTTGAATCGGCATTTAGTATTGGAGGAAATGTTTTAGATGAAAGGCGTTCCCAATTAACTACCGAAAATTTGGAAAATCAATTATTACTTGGTGATTGGGTTAGAGCGGAAGGGAGAGATCAAGATAAGCCTTATGAGGAGGATATGTTAGATCCAAATTATCAATATGATGTGGATAGTGATGAGTGAGAAATGATGTTTAGTTTATTAGACTAGGTTTTTAGATAATTTTATTTTATTTTATTATTGTAATAGTTTTTAGGATGAGGTAAGGCTCCTAAATGTCCCCCCTTAATTATAAAAGGGTAAGGTTGGTTGTCCCCCTCTTTGTAATTTTAATTTAATTAATAAAATTTAAGGGTACCGTCCCTTTTTTCTTTTATATACTTCCGTTTCTTTTAAATCCGTTAAGTTTTCATTTCTTTAAAAATTCATACCTATTTTTCTATAACTTTTTGCAAAAAATATTAGTCTTAACAACTATTTAAAATAGTTTTATTTATCCAAAAAAAAAAAAAAAAAAAAACAGTTCATATCGCTTACATATTTAATGTAAACCGTTAAATATTTAACTGTTTTTTCAAAAAGAGTGTTAAAAGCTTAACTTTTTATTCAAAAACTATTAAAAAGTTATTTTTTTAACTTTAGATCATATACTGATTACATATTTATTTTTTTAATGGTTATTCAAACTTTTTAACTTTTGAAAAAAAAAAAAAAAAAAAAAATTAACCGTTTATTAACCGGGTTAACCGGGTTAACCGGATTAACCGTTAACCGGTTAACCGTAACCGTGACTTAACGGTTAACAGTTAAATCCGGTTAATAATATTTACAACGTTAACCGCCGGTTATTAACCGGTTAACCGCGGTTAATTAACCGTGGTCAAGTCTATGTGTTGTTGAACTGTTGAACTTGTATTTCTATCCTATGTGATCGGGATGTGATCACTAGTTTTAACTATTTATTTTAATGTTATTTCAGTTTTTATTCATATTTTATTTGCTATAAAATGGAGCGGTTGACCCATTTGATCGTTTTAAGTTTCGAAACTACAAATATATTTGATGTCATACTCCTTTTCTATTTAAATATATTACAAGTTCAATATATTACAAGTTCAAATAAAACAATATTACAAGTTCAAATAAAACAACAATACTTAAAAGTTCAAAGTACGTAATTTAAGAAGTAATAATAAAAATAACAATTAACTCTTACTATCTAAGAGTTGGACATCTCCTTCGCGTGTGACCTTCTAACTTGCAAATCCCACAACGATTCTTTTTTTTTGCAACTTGCCAATCCATAGAGTTTCTCAGTCGCCTTGACCTGGGTCTCCCTTGCTTCTTGTCACGTCGATGCTCCGGGTTAGGGTAAAAACGTGGGACAATATGATCTACATTCCAATAGGCCTCGTCATGGATTGGATGAAAAGAGCAACTCCACGTCTTGTAGTACGAGGCAAGGCTGTAAAAAGGATGAATATAACTCATACCATCGACACTTTGCGATTTGAAACACGCAAGCACATGCGAACAAGGGTAATGATATTGCATCCATTTGCCACAAGTGCATGTTCGATCACGCAATCTCACAACTTGAATGTGTCCACCTTTGTCACCACGCACTCGGTCGTCACACTATAAACACCCGCGACGTAGTGTTAAACCTTGTGACGTGATGAAACCCAAATTATCCAAGTTGTATCGGTATCTTCGATCGATTCTCTCACCGAATTGTAGCGTGGCATTTGGTGGTGGGATGCCATTAGGATCTCCCCTAAAGCACTAATTGCTTTAGTGAGTCTATCTTGAAAGTATGCCACACACCTATAGAATGAGGTCTCAACAACATGAAATTGGCATTCCCGAGCTCCTTTCATAACGCCATTAAAAACTTCCGACAAATTAGTAGTCTTAATGCCGTACCTATATCCACCATCGTGAGCCATTGTCCACTTTCTAGCATCCAAGTTCTCAAACCATTTATATACCTCAGGGTTGATGATACGAATTTGCCTCAGATAGCATTTAAGCTTTCTATCTTGGGTGGTGCTAACAGCACGCCAAAAAAGATCTTTCAATCCAACGCCCTTGTGAGCTTTAAGAAAATTAGCTCGCAAGTGCAACATGCACCATCCGTGGATAACATTTCGTGGCCACCGGGCAATGTCTCCAACCGTGCAAAGGATGCCATTATGCCAATCGATATCAAGCAAACTTCACGACCCTTAACAATATGTTTGCATAGAAGATGCGTAAACCAACACCCGCTTTCGATAGTCCTCTTTTTCAACAATAGCGAATGCGAGAGGAAGTAGACTATCATTTTCGTCGACACCTACGGCAATAAGAATAACCCTCTATATCTTCCATGCAGGAATGTGCCATCAATGTAAATAACAGACGACAATGAGTGAATGCTTCCACACAAGTGCCAAATGCCCGTAACACACGATCAAACATACCTAAAGCACCGGGAGGAGGGGGATCAGAATGCTCCACAATGGTTCCAGTGGTTCCACTTTTGGATGGCGCCTAACAAACGTGGCAGTCTTATGTAAGATTCTTCCCAGTCTCCATATGCCTCTACAATAGCTTTTTGTTTGCCACACCATGCCTTTCTATATGAAACTTCCTTCCCATAGGCTTTTTTTTATTTCCTCCTTCACTAGTACAATCTTCAACTCGGGATCAGCCTTAACCAGTTCCAAAACTTCCTGCCCTATGAACTTAGCATCCATGTTTCGATGATTTTGGCTAATTTCAGTTGCCAAACAAGAATGAGGACCCTTGTATTTGGTAATTTCCCAATACCCGGCATTCTTCAAACTCACATTCACATAAAAATTGCACGGAAAATCTTTCATCAAACACTCAATAGTCCACTTTCGGGTTGTGCTTCGTTTTACCTTGAAGCGCAGATTTTTCTTAATATGAAACAACTTCATTTTATACTGCACATCTGTCTTCTTTGAAAAGCGAATACCTTTGGCAATGTCATGATGTTCTACATTCCATTCAGCAAAGTCATATTGGTTATCATCATATATCTCCGATCCTTCTCCAATATCACGATAAAATTGATACCCGACTCTGTCATGCACATGATGTTGTGGTTCTTCGTAAGCAACCAAATGTAACGCCAAATCTTCTCCCTCATTCTCGCTAACATCGGTAGGACTACTGCAATCATCATATCCATCGTCACGATCTTCATTTAGAAGCAACTCAATATTTTCTTCATAATCTGAATCATTATCATCATCATTATACAATTCCTCACCCTCACCCCCTCCCTCTTCCTCGCTCTCTTCCTCCCCCTCTTCCTCTTCCTCTTCCTCTCCCTCTTCCTCTTCCACATATGTTTGTGTACTTGTTCCAGCATCCCTCTGACTATATCAGCTTAAAGAACCCATCTGGAAGGTATCCATGTCATTAACATACTGATTTTGTAATGGCTCCTCATAGGTTTCAAACTCCTCAACATTCACATTATCAACTAAATTTATCTTAACATACAATTGTAAGCTACTCAACCCACCAAACCGAGCGTAAACATCAAACATGACTTCCATACCCATATCATTGTCGATTACAAATGGAATGTAGTTTGCAATCCCGGAGCAACAAGATGAGGATATCTACATATAACTTGCAATCGAACAACAAATTACTCGATCTACCCCAATTTTCTTAGCTAACTTTTTAATCAACTTCTTGTAACTCCACCGAGTTTTAGCCCTAAGTGCACATTTTGGTCCCCTTTCAAAATGTTCACCTTCAAACGGGTGTTCATCATTTCCTCCCCAATAACACATGAAAACAAGTGGAACTCCAGCCATATTTATTCCTAGAAATTGAAAAATAAATTATAAAAAATCTAATTTAACAATATCACTACATTCACAAAAAAATTTAAATAAATACTAAATTTAAATTTCGAACAAAAAATAAGAGGATTAAATGTACCTTCTTAATCACCTCTTCTTCTTGAACTTCTTAATCAACTTCTTGAATTTTTAATATTTTTTGAAAAAAATTCACCTACTTTCTTCTTCTTTCTTCTTTTTTCCTTCTTCTTCACTGGATTTTTATTATGCCAGATTTCTTTACAGATTTGCCGAGGAAGATGGGTTTTGTAAAGCAAATCCGGAATTAGCATTTCCGGATTTGAATTTTTCAAAAAAAACATTACTTAATTCAATTCAGATATATTTAGTATTTAAAAAAAAAAAATTAAAATCCGGAGTTATCAGTTCCGGATTACACTAAGAGCGATCGCCCCCACATACGTGCGATCGCTCTCTATTTATTCCAGAAAATATTATTTTCCTCATTTAATCTTTTTTGGAAAAAAAATAAAAATAAAAATAGAATCCGGAATTGGTACCTCCGGAGTACACATGAGCGATCGCTCTATTTTAGGGCGCGATCGCCCCCTATTTACGGAATTATTATTTTCGGAAATTCAATTTTGGAAAACAAAAAAAATCAAATCCGGAATTGGTAATTCCGAATTTCATAATCCGGAATTACCAATTCCGGATTTCAAGTCAAAAGTGCTAGTTTGGTACTTAAGTTTTTGAAAATGTTATTTTGATATATAAATTTTTAAAAAACTATATTTAAAAAAAAATCCATACGAGTAGTAATAAAGTATGTAAAATGACATACTTAAATTTGCTAAACTTGTTCACAATAAATATTTTAATTCAAATTTTGTTTTAAGATAATTGTATATTTTAACTAAATTTTTATTTGATTTTTTTTAATTAATATAACACAAAATTTCAGAAAAACCCTGTTTTACACTCGCTTAAGAAAAAACGTCTTTTAGTTAAATAAAACTATTATACTATTATATTTGAAATGAATTCATTGGGGCATGAGAGTCGGCATCGGATATCCTCCTGTCAATGTTACTTTGACGTAATGATTATTATTAATGTGTCCGATTGCAATAACAACATGTTGATACCACAGTGGTGTGGAGATAGATAATTTTATTTAAATATTATATGTATGTATTATTTATTTACATTAATTAACATATTACTATTTATTTTGTCCCAAAATAAATAATTAATTTTATTTTTTTATAAAAATAATATTATATTTGATCTATTGTTAGTGTTCAACTATATTTTAAAGATCTCTACTAGAAAGTATGTTTGTATACATATATAAGACTACTTGTTGTTCCGTTTAAAAATACACAATTTTTAATTTTGCTTAAAAACAAAAACAGTAATCATTTTTGGACAGAAGAAGTAACAACAATATAGTCTTAGTCATTTTATAAACATATGTGAATGTGAATATATATATATATATATATATATATATATATATATATATATATATATATATATATATATATATTATATGAGATAAATATATATCGAGTATTATTAGCATAAAAATACATTTTGAAAATAAAAACATTTATATAACTCAAATATATATTAACCGAGATAATACAATTACAAACGGTAGCCCAGGACATAGTTTAGGTTTAATTCTTTTGATTTACTCAACTTTAATAACATGGGGTTTTTTTTTTTTTTTTTTTTTTTTTTTTTTTTTTTTTTAAAGAAGGTTTAATGACGTGAGGAAAAAGGGCAAAAAAAATTGTTAGGATTGTGCAACCCAACGTAATGTCCAATCCAAAATCCAACCCATCTACACCTGCTTAAACAGGCCACTATAGTTAGTATGGCCCAAATTGATATAGTTAAGTAATATGACATCCGTTCCAGAATTTATTTATTTTTTCAATTTTAATGAACAAAAAATTTGAATTTACCTTAAACCACCATAATTATTCACATAAGTATGATATTGTTCTGTTTTTTCCCGGTGTCTGTACAAATTGGTTTAGGGTAATCCCTAAGGATGCATTTAAATCTCCGTTTGTTTAGCGTAAAATATTTTTCGGTAAAATATTTTTCGAAAAATAAGATAAACATGTTTTTGACTGTTTGATAAGAAAAATATTTTTCGAAAAAATTTCGATTGAATTGACTACAAATTTACCCACCCCAATCACCACCACCACCCCACCATACTCACCACTACCACCCCCCTCTCCCTACCCCCCAATCCACTCACCACTCCTTGCCAGCCCACCCCACCCTACCCACCACCACCAACCAACCCCCCCCCCACCCCCCCCACCCCCCCGTCGAGTAAAAAAAAAATTAATCATTTTAAATTTATTTTTAACAACTCCTCTCCCAATCCACTCACCATTCCACCCCACCCCTAACCCCCTCCCCCCCGGTCGAGTAAAAAAACAATTAATCATTTTAAATTTATTTTTAACAACTCCTCCCCCAATCCACTCACCACCCCCTGCCAACCCCCCTCCCGTCGGGTCAAAATTTTTTATTTTTTTTTGAATTTAATTGTAAATTGTTTTCTGAAAAAAAATTAATTTTTTTACCCAAGGGGGGGGGGGGGGGAGGGGGAGGGGTTTAATTTAACTGCAAACTATTTTCCGAAAAATGATTAATTTTTTTTACCCAACGTGGTGGGGGTTTGGGGGGTAGGGTGGCAGGGGGTGGTGAGTGGAGTGGGGGATGAGTTGTTAAAAATAAATATAAAATGATTTTTTTTACTCAACGGGGGTGGGTGGGGTGGGGTGGCGGGGGGTGGTGAGTGGATTGGGGGAGGAGTTTTTAAAAATAAATTTAAAATGATTTTTTTAAACTCGGGGGTGGGGGTGGGGGTGGGGTGAGGTGGGGTGGGTGGTGATAGTGATGGGGTAGGGGTGGTTGATGTGGGGTGGGTAACGTGGGTATGTGTGTGTGTAGAGGATGTTATCATTTTTCGAAAAATGTTTTACTTTGAAAAAATTCGTAAATCAATTTATTTAGTAAAGTGGGGAAAATATTTTTCGAAATTTTTTTTCCCCATTTTTCGGTGCGAAACAAACACCGAAAAATGGAGAAAATGTTTTTCGAAAAATATTTTCCCCCAAACAAACGGAGCCTAAATTGCAAAACTTCATTCGCAATGTCACATAAGGGGATTCCCACACGTAATCGCACATACACATCCCACTTGACCGGGGTCATCTGACCCATGGAGCTGATGCCATCTGAATGGACCGCGATCACCATCACCACTCTCCATATTAGTATGATATTATTTGCTTTATAATCTGCCCGCACGATTTTTTTTTTTTTTAAAAAACTCTCAAAATACCTCATTCTAATGAAGTGGATAAGTAATCTTATATACCTAACAATTATTTTCTCTAGTCGATGTAAACCTTTTGGGTTACACCCAACAACAGGTATGTGTCATAAAATGTAAATAAGGCTCCGTTTGTTTTGACGTAAAACATTTTCCGTAAAATGTTTTCATGTAAAATGTTTTCTTGTAAAATGTTTTGCTTAGGAATGACGTAAAATATTTTACGGCGTAAAATGTTTTACTTAGGAAAATGTTTTACTTATTATTATTATTATTATGATTATTATTATTATTATTAATTTTTTTATTATTAGTATAATTATTATTTATTATTATTATTATTTTATTATTATTATTTTATTATTATTATTATTATTTTATTATTATTATTAGTTTTTTATTATTATTAGTTTTATTATTATTATTATTATTATTATTATTATTATTATTATATTATTATTATTATTATTATTATTATTATTATTATTATTATTATTATTATTTATTTATTTATTTATTTATTTATTTATTATTATTATTATTTATTATTTATTATTTATTATTATTATTATTATTATTATTATTATTATTTATTATTATTATTATTATTATTTATTTTTATTATTATTATTATTTTATTATTATTATTATTATAATTATTATTATTATTAATTATTCTTATTTTTTATTTTTTATTATTATTTTTTTATTATTATTAATATTATTATTTTTATTATTATTATTATTATTATTATTATTATTATTATTATTATTATTATTATTATTATTATTATTATTATTATTATTATTATTATTATTATTATTATTATTATTATTATTATTATTATTATTATTATTATTATTATTATTATTATTATTAGAATGAGGAAGTAGAATGTTGTACCTTGTGAATATGAGTTGTACATGAAGGGCACCATTTTCGAAAAATGTTTTACTTAGGACAAGGTCAGTAATTCGTTTTACTTAGGAAGGGCGTAAAATGTTTTCCGAAAAATGTTTTCTCCATTTTTCGAAAAACAACCAAACATCGAAAAACGAGTTATTTTACGGAAAATATTTTCCGGAAAACAACCAAACACTGGAAAACGAGTTATTTTACGGAAAACATTTTCCGGAAAATAACCAAACAACGGAAAATGTTTTACGATTTTTCGAAAAACAACCAAACAACGAAAAACGAGTTATTTTACGAAAAATATTTTTCAAAAAATATTTTACGGTGAAATAAACGGGCCTAAGCTATTCTCATTTTCACAAATATCTAGTACATTGTGTTCAAAAAAAGTAAATTGGTACGTAGATGCTATTTTCTTACGGAGTAAGTTATCACTGGAAAATAAGTTATTCTCATTTTCACAATCTAGTAAATAAGATACTCAATCTGTTTCAAAATAATTATTGTTTTTGAATTTGTTACATGTTTAATAAAAACAATTATCATGCTAATTTAATGATAAATGTATCAAAATTGTCTTTTATTTAATATTTTTCTTTCTTATATAAATTCACACAACAACTCAATTAATAAAACAAAAAAGTTTCAATGCGGGGATAAACAGAATTTGAATATTTTTTACCCCAAAAACGATAATTATTTTGGACTAAACAAATATTTTCAAAATTGACAGTTATTTGGGAACAGAGGGAGTACGATAAAATGTCGCAGTTGACTACCTTCAATGAATAAATGTTACAGTTGACTTATAAACATTTATTCCCTCCATTTCAAAATACTTTCAATTTTAGGAGAGGTTTTTTGTTCCAAAATACTTACAATTTTACACTATTTCATAAAACATTGATACACTTTACCTAAACCGCCTTTATTTATGGTTAGTTAGTTGTAATTGTAAAAGTATTCAATTAATTGTTTAGTTAATTGAAATATTTAAAGGATAATTTAATCTATTTGATATTTATTTATTGTTTTTCTTAATATCTGAAAAGTACTAGAACTACGAGTATTTTGGAACGGAGAGAGTAAGAAAAATGCTTGAGTAGTTTCTATATTACTTATATAATGAAAACTTCCACTAATTCACTTTCCTCTTCTTCTTTTTTTGAAATGCTATATTTATTTTGATATTAATTAAAATGAAAAATGCTGACAACATATTTATTGTGGTTCTAATAGTATTATTATTATTTTTTTATTTTTTTGACATTTATCTTGTGACTATGACAGTGATAATTATTAGGAAACTTACATTTCATCAATCGAACAAAAAACATAATTACTTAAATCGAACACAAAGATAATCATGGAGTATTATTAAGTTGGCCAATCTACATTTTAAACTCTTGTAATTTGTTCCTTCAGATTCGGTTTTAACCTATATACTCCAAATACACATATATTTTTGCCCGATAAATTAACTCCGTAAAAAATGATAAAAACTTAATGAAATCATGTTTCTTTTTCTTTCACTTGAATCTCCAATCATATACAGTTAAAATCCCCCTCCTCCCGCTAACCCACTCCTTATCAAAAATCTCATTTCAATTACACCCACCTCCTTCTCAATCCACCACCACCCATTCAGACAAAATAATTTAAATAAGATTTTATAATATAAAATATGAAGATTTTGAAGACCATGTTACTTAGTTTGGTACCAACATTTGATTCTTATAACCGATTATAGGTAACTTGAGCGGCTACCACATTTTCAAAGCTTTGAATTTCTTTTCATTGAAAGATTGAAATTCAAGTGTTCAACTTTTCTGAAAAAGTTTGATCTTTTCTTTAACATTTTCTTTCCTCCAAAAAGTCAAGTAAATACGAATTGAGGGTTTGAAGCGGTCGTGGTTGAGAAAGAAGTGGGTGGAAATGAAATGAATTTTCGATAAGGAATGGGTATGTGGAATGAGGAGGAGTAGGATTTTAACAATGTATAATTGTGGAGTACAAGGGAAAGCACTTTTGTAAAACAAAAGAAACATGATTTTGTTAGGTTTCATTAAGTTTTTTTAACATTTTTGAACGAAGTTAGTGTATCGGGAAAAAATATATACTCCATCAGTTCCAATAAAAGCTTCACCAATTATTCAAAAGGGCGTCCCGTTAGAAGTTTCACCTTTTCTAAAATGACAAATAATCTTTACTATTTCACCCACTAATTCTCTCTCCTATTTCACTTTTATACTCACAACACTTTTCAAATTTACTATTCCCTCCACTCATTCTCTCTCATATTTTACTTTTACACTCACAACATTTTCTCCACTTATCTTTTTCTTTAATTTGTATGTCGAATCAAAATGGTGAACTTATTATTGAAGCGGAGGGAGTATTTATTTGAAGTATAGAAATTAAAATTGCTAAAAAAAAATAACGTGAGTTAATACTGACTCTTGAGCAAATACAAGGATTTAGAACGACTCTAGAGCAAATACAAGGATTTAGAACGTTGATTTGACATATTAAGTTTATTAAGTTTGACGACGTCCCTAACTAGTAAACAGAGAAGACAAAAACGCTTCAAGAATAATGACCAATGACCCGGTTTTAGATGGATCCATGAACAGAATAAATCGAGATACGAATATGGGTTTGTTCGAGTTGGGCCCAATTGAATTGGACCATAAACATAATTCAATACACAAGTGTCAGGGCCGAGGAACATCTTCCTCGTAGGCCGAGGAGCATCCATCTCGGTCTTATATCTTGATACTTGGCTCGTCATACTTCGAGATATCATAAATGATGAAGAGAAAAAAGTTATTACCTCGGCATTTCATCAAATGACGAGGAGACAGAATAATTTATCCCGACATCTTCACACGCCGGCCAATCTTCAAATGACGAGGAAGCAAAATCATGAATCCCGGCTTATATACAAATGCCGAGATAAAATATTCTTGCTCCTTGGCGTTCCGGCTAGCAGAACATATAATCCTATTCAAATAAGGATTCAACAGTTATGGTCCAATCAGGATTGTAACCACCTACACCAATTCAAGTCAAACAATGACTCCTTAACAGAGATAATTCTTTTAGGATTATGTCTTATCTCTTTACAAGTTCACTTCAACATGGATTCTATCAATCCATCCCTATAAATACAAGCCCTATGACTCATTTTTTGGTATGTTACTTTTTACAATACAGAAACCCTGTCAATTTAGTTTCTTATATACAAATCGTGAACTTACTCTCACGCCGGAGGGCCTTTAGCCGGATCCGCCCCGGCTTAGTTTACGTGTTTTCTCTTATTTTCAGGCCTTGCAATCTCCGGAGCATCCGAACGCTTGGAATTGGGCTGATTTGACGATTTTGGCATCATCAATTGGTTTCATTGCCGGGAAATCGATTCAAACACCCTTTGTTTGGCCTGGAAAAAACTCGCTAAAGCCAGTTTGTTTACCGGAAATCTGCTAGATTTGAACGGAAATTCTTGTTCCGTTTGGGCTCTGTTCTTAAACCGCCGGATTCTGCAAAAATTCGGACGAAATCTGCAAAATCACACCGGAAGCGAATTTTTGGCCTGAATTTTTGTGTTGGAAAAATCGCAATTGGCAGTTTGTTTGTGGTCAAAATTTGCCCTAATTTTGGCCAGAAATTTGGATCTATTGGAAATTCTCGCTTTTGGTAAATTCGCTATTGCAATTGTTGATTTGCAATGGATGGACAATTTACAAGTGTTACCGCTGAGGAACAAACCCAAGTGAATGGGGTTAACCCAGCTGCCGAGGAGCTACCTCCTCCTCCTCCTCTACCTCAGCCAGACGCCCCTCCTCCCCTCGCCATGACTCTTCGTTCCAAGGGTCAGGCGCATGCCGAGGGAGAGGGTGCTGACCTTCCTCGTCCTACTCGTCCTCGTGGGAAGCAAGTGGGGAGGAAGAAGACAAAGAATGCCGACGCCGGTCAAGCGGGGGGAACTCAACCCGTTGACCGACGCTCTTTGCTACATAAACAAATGAAGATGTTGCAAAGGATGTATGAGACACATGCTGCTCTTTTGCAATTGGACCCAGACCGTTCCATGGCTGAATTCATGCTGCCGTCTATGGGCAACCCTCTTGGAAGAGAGTAAGGTGAGCGACGAGGTCCTCCCCTCGATCCTGCCTTACCATCTAAGCAGGCCCTCCGAGATTCCCCCCTTCCTCGGCATGACAATAAGAAGAAGGATCAGGTACTTGACCTGAGAAGTCAATTAACTCCCAGAGAAGAGGAAGTGAACTCGCGGGACCTGAGAACGAGACTTAGTCTCTCCAAGCGTATGTCACCTCCTCGTCTCGTCATGGCACCTCGGCGTCCCAGGTCTCCTCGACCACGTCGACCTCGTCCTGATTCTCCTCGTCCCCGTGTTCGTGAATTTGCCCGACCAAGGACACCTGAACCGTACAGGATGATACTTGGTGGCCAAGAGTTGGAACCAAGACGGGACAAGGTACCATCCAAACGTGACAGCCGCCGATATGACGTGGAGCACAGTAGGGTGAATGGCCGCCCTAAGGATAAATCAACCCGTAGCTCCCAACGAAGTACCCGCTCAAGCAGTGATAAAGGTGTGGAAACCAAACAATGGGAACTATTGAAACAGAGACTTGATGACATGGAGATGGGAAAGAAATTTGATGATGATGACTTTGACTGGGCAACTCGTCCGTTCTCCTTGAGGATAACATCTGCACCACCTAATCCTCCTTTCAAGGTCCCGAATTTTAAAAAATACAACGGAACCACTGACGCAAAGGATCATGTGCAAAGTTTTGAACAAACCATGAACCTCCTCACTGTAGCTGACGACATGCTTTGCAAAGCTTTCGCGAGCACTTTTTCCGAAATAGCCCTGACCTGGTTCCGTGAACTGAAAAAAGGTTGCATCGATAGCTGGAGAGGCATGAGGAGAATGTTCTTGAATCACTTTGCCACAGCTGGAAGGAGGAAGATGAGATTGACCGACCTTGCCAATATCGAGCAAGGAAAGGGAGAAACCACCCTCAGTTATTACAACCGTTTCCGAAAAATGGCAGATCAGGTAGAAGAGAGTTTCACTGACAGAGAGGTCATTGTTTGTTTCAACTCTGGATTGAAATCGGGTCCCCTCATATATGAACTCTCCGCCCGAGAACCTAAGTCCAAGTCCGAATTATACTATGTGGCATACGCCATTGCAATGGCCGAGGACAAGAGCAAGAAAAGGGGACCCGACAAGGAGGAACCAGAGGCTACGGACACTCGCCAGAATGATAAAGAAAATGGCAAGGGATCCAAGGGGAAGAACAGAACAAGAGGCACAGAGAAACATGAAGTGTTCACCCCTCTGACCAAGCCCATCTCAGAAATCATGCAGTTAGTAAATCTTCCACCTCCTCGTCCGTTGAGTGATAAACCAAAGTACCCTCGTGACACTTCCAAATACTGTGATTTCCACAAGGACAACGGGCACACCACTGATGGCTGCTGGGCCCTCAAGAAGATAATCCAACGATGGGTTGACGAGGGGAAGCTTGATCGCTATGTCATGAAGAAAGATAACAAGCGAAAGCGGAAATAAGAGGAAAGCGAAGATGATGATAAGAGTGAAGACGGAGAGCGTAGGCCTCCTAGAACCAAATTGCACGTGATCCATGAAGAAGTGACTTCTACCAGAAAGCTCAGGGATCAGATCCATGAACTAAGAAAGGTGTACCACGTGCCTGCTTGGATTCATAAGGCGGAAGAGGTCATCAGTTTCTCTCCCAACGAACTGGCCGGGAGCCGTGCTGCCTGTGAACAACCACTGGTGATAAAGGGTCGGATTGATAATGTGGAATCGGAAAGACTACTTGTGGATACGGGGGCCTCCCATGACATTCTGTACTATTCCGCTTTCCAACAGATGAGATTGAAAGACACTATGTTGGAACCATATCATGGTAGGCTGGAAGGATTCACCAACCATAAGGTTGGAGCTAAGGGAACGGTGGAGCTGGAACTTGAAGTCGGTGAGCATCCCTTCCGAGCCAAGGCTACTGTCAATTTTGTAGTCATGGACTTGACTAGTGATTATCATGCAATCATAGGCATTCCAAGTCAAGCTAAACTTGGGATGGTGGCCTCCCTTCCTCATCAACGAGTTAAATTTCCCACTCGTGCTGGAATTGGATGTGTGAGGGCAACCCCCAAAGACTTCTTGGAACATGTTGTAAAGAGCAGAAAGAAATCTAAAAGTGTGGAGATAGATACCCCCGAGGAAAACATCAAGATCTCCAAGTCCCAGAAAACCACAGAAACTAGCTCCAGAATGAGCTATATCCGTGAGGTGCTTGATAATGAGGAAGAGCCTATGGTCCTAGAAATTGCAGATGACCAAGGCACAATTCCACCTGTGTCTGAGGAAGTACCCATGGTCCAAGAAATTGCAGATGACCAAGGTATAGTTTCGTCCGTCTCCGAGGAAGACCCTATCCTTGTCAACGGCCAGAACTCGGGGGCCAACCATGACTTGGGGAAGGTCGATCTTCCTGACGTTGATAAACTTATGTAGGAAGAAGGCCTCAATGTGAACGACAACGAAGGGAGGAGAATTAGAGAAATTATTATCGAGTCTCTGGAATTTTGAGACGGTCCTGAAATGAAGCCTGTAGATGAGCTGGAAGAGGTAGTCATCAATCCTGACTATCCGGAACAAAAAGTCAAACTCGGGGGCCAACTATCTCCAGAAGAGAAAGAAAGAATCATCTCCCTCTTGAAAAACAGTCTCGACGTCTTTGCTTGGAGAGTCGAAGACATGAGAGGGATCAATGAAGAAGTAGCCCTCCACCGCCTGGAAGTTGATCCTTTGGCGAAGACTATCTCCCAGACAAGGAGAAACTTTGCGAGGGACAAGGAGGAAGCTATTAAAGAAGAGGTGCAGAAATTACTTAGCGCCGGAATTATACGTGAAGTCAAGTACCCCGTTTGGTTGGCTAATGTTGTAATGGTGAAGAAGCAAAATGGGAAGTGGCGCATGTGTATAGACTTTACCGATCTGAACAAGGCCTGCCCCAAAGACAGCTATCCTCTTCCCAGAATCGACAAATTGGTTGACTCCATTGCTGGACACCAAACTCTTAGCTTCCTAGATGCCTATTCAGGCTATCATCAGATAAAAATGGCGGAAGAGGACATCGAAAAGACGGTCTTCCAAACACCTGGGGGAAACTACTGTTACATCATGATGCCTTTTGGGCTCAAGAATGCGGGTGCCACGTACCAACAGATGGTGAATCGAGTATTTGGTGCGCAAATAGGTCGCAACATGGAGGCCTATATCGATGACATGGTCATAAAGACCAAGGAGGGCAGTCACGCTCCTGACCTGGAAGAAACAATTAACAACCTTCGGGCTAATAACATGAAGCTGAACCCAAGCAAGTGCGTATTTGGAGTGACGGCGGGAAAGTTCCTAGGCTTCATGGTATCACAAAGGGGAATTGAGGCGAACCCCGAAAAAATCAAGGCACTCATTGACATGAAGGAACCTACCACCATCAAGGAGGTTCAAAGATTAAATGGAAGAATAGCAGCACTTGGAAGATTCATTGTCAAATCTGCCGAAAAGTCACTGCCTTTCTTTAAGGTATTGAAGGGTACCAAGAGCTTCTCCTGGACTCCCGAATGCTCTGAAGCGTTCCTGCGATTGAAGGAGTACTTGGGTTCCCCTCCCTTGCTCAGCAGTCCGACTACCGATGAGATGTTGTATGTCTTCCTAGCTGCCACTGATCATGCTGTCGCAGCTATCCTAGTTCGGAATGACGAAGGAATTCAGAAGCCCGTCTACTATGTCTCTAAGGCACTGTCTGACGTGGAAAGCAGATACTTTAATGTGGAGAAGATAGCGTACGCGCTAGTCATTACATCGAGGAAATTACGTGCCTATTTTTCTGCACATCCTATCACCGTGTACACGAATGAACCACTGAAGAAGATATTACATAAGTTGGACGGCTCCGAACGTCTCCTTAATTGGTCCATCGCTCTTACCGAGTTTGATATCACCTACCTGTAAGTACCCAAATCTGGCTCATGCCTTCCGGTTAAGTTTTCCGGCAATTTCCCGGACTTTCCTAAAGTCCGGGAGCAATTCCGGAACTGTTCCGAACCTTCCGAGGAATGAAGGGACTGATTTAAAATAAAAGAGCACGTTTTTCTTGTATTTGGAATCCTTCTAGAATTGCCACCTTGCATGATTCTAGAAACATGCTGAGTCACACAGGATAATGCCGCACGGCTGCATTAGGAGAGAACTCCTAGCCGCACGGCCTCATTAGCCTTATCCAGACTGCCTATAAATAGAGCCCTCCTCTACCCATTTTAGAAACCAACAACATACCATATTCAGCACAAAAGCTCTGTTCAAGCCCTGCTGCGAAAATCTCAGAAGTTGAAGAGTGCCAAGAAGCCACCTCCCTCCTCCTTGAAGCCTTCCAAGTTGGTCCATCCACTAGGCAAGATTCAAAGAAGAAGAGGTCACCACCATTGGTAACCTCTCACCCCTTCACCTTGCATTATGCTTGTTTATGTGATATAATTGCTCCTTGCATTCATATATTACTATTATCTTGCTTGGGACTTGATATTTGTTGTTAAAGATCCTATCTTTATTCATATAAATCATACCCCCTCCCCCTTTGCATCCTTTGCATGAAATAAGCATCCTTTGCCCATAAAAATATAATCTTTGCATTAAAGGTGCTTCCTTTGCACCTAAAAATTCCTTTTTTATATAAAAATGGTATCTTTATACATCCTTTGCATATAAAAATGTAATCTTTATATTCAAATTGCATCCTTTGCATCCTAAAACTCATTTTCACACATAAAAATGCATCCTTTGCATTAAAAATCATTTCTTTGCATGAAAGAAGCATCCTTTGCCTAAAAATGCTATTTTCCTATAAAAAAAATGCATCCTTTGCATAAAAATCCCTTCTTTACATCAAAAAGCATCATTTGCAAATCAAAAGCATCCTTTGCACCCAAAAATGTCATCTTTTCACTAAAAATGTCAATTTTATATGCGTTCCCCCATGTCCCCATTAGCAACCTTCGGAATGGACCAGTGTAAAGATCCTATCTTTACATCGTTTCTTCCATTAAAGGTACCACAATCTCTTTAGAAAGGGATAAAACCTTGAACCTATATCTCCAATTATCGCTTGAGACGAGCATGATAGCTCCCATATAAGCTCAATCGTCTCAAGGCGTAGGATTGATGGGCTAAGGTCACTCCTTTCCTAAAGAACCCCATTTTGGACTATAAAAGAGAGTCCTTCTCTCGATCACGCAAGACCCAAGGTCAAATAGCGATGATCACAAGTCCAAGATGAGGACGGGATCAAAGTCCTAAATACATAAAAATCCAAGGAATCCCGAGCGACAACCAACTAAATGGTTTGTACGTCCGGAAGACAACTTGGGATATTTCCCCCCCCCTCTTTTCAACACATGCACACAAGAAAGCACGCAAGCAAGCACGAAAAATGGAATCTCGGGTAACTTGTTACGGCAAGGCACCTTGGGTGAACGACGATCCGTTCTTCCCAAAGGGTAACTTAACCTCCGAACCCTAAAATCCTTTTTTTCAAAGTTTTGAGGAAATCAAAATGGCGTGGCGACTCCGTTTTTCAAATTAAATCGGATGTTTTTAAACTCGCGTGAATCCGATCTAAAAACAAAAATTTAGAATTTGGGCACACATTCACAGTTTGGCGACTCTGCTGGGGATATCCCAAAGGAGAAAAGCTTTCATTTTCAAAATAAACGATACCCGGTATATAGGTGGATACCATTTAACCTTCCTGTATCGCTCCCTAACCCGGGGCTTGGGATAAACGGTGGTTTAACAATCCCACGTACCGGTATCTCTTTTTGAAAAAAAAAGAAAGCTTTTTTCCTTTGAGCGTGTTAGACTCCCATCGCGAATTCCATTTATCGTGCTTGCTTTCTTTGCCTTGCATTGCATCATTTGCGTCTTGAGAATTGTGCATACTTTGAACAAGAAGCCTTCTCAAGGCTAAAAGGTGCCTGAAATGTTCGGGAAGCAACCTGAAATTGCAAAGGAGTGGAACCTGGAAAATTGATCCATGCAGTCGTACGGCTCAATCCTCCTTGGATTCTGACCGGGCGGCCTCAGTGGCAATTCCACCAGGAAAAATTGAGGTTAATCTTGCAGCCTTGACAGCTTGGGGCTATTCAGTTCCAAGACTGACTGGGGCTCCCAGAAAATTTACGTGCCTTATCTGTTGCATTTTTCCCCATCCCGAAAAATCATTCCTTTAAAACACATTTCTGAAAATCTCTGTTTTAACTCAAAAAGGAATATTTTTAGGAGGCCGCACACTACGCGCACCTTATATATCCTGTACACTTTGCACGCACGTCCCTTTAAATCCGGGGTGGTTTTTCAGCTGCAGTCACGGACAGCCTTATGATGCTCCCGGGTGCGCACGGAATCACCCCAAACTCCCCATGGCAGCCAGTGTCGACCAATGCACAGTCCGTGTCACACGTTTCAAAAAACTGTGACTTTTTGGTTGATTTTTGGTCTAGTCCGTGTCATATAGCTCAGTTGCATGTCCCCGTAAAGGTCAAGCCTTAGTTCATAATGAAAGTCAAGATCTTTCGCACAGACGAAACTCTGCCGAAATTCCGACAAGGAAAAATCGGTAGAATCTTGACTCCGACATTGACTTTGACCTTGACCGCACGAAATGCGTAAGAGTCGAGACCGAGTCCTTGCCAAAAATCCAAAAGATCTTTCGCTCAAGCGAAGCTCTGCCAAAATTCCGACAAGGAAAAATTGGCAAGATCTTGACCTGGCATTGACTTTGATCTTGACTCACGCACGGCGTATGCAACGAAGTTCAATGTGACACTGTGTCATCCGGCTTTTACCGCCCGACCCATGCCTATTATCTTCTCGGACATTACCGAAAAGTCAAAACGTCAATCGCGCAAGTGAAATTCTGCCGAAATTCTGATAAGGCTGAAAGACGAGACTTTCCCGGTATTGCCTTGACTATAATTCGCATCGCTCGTACGTTAAAAGTTCCTATGACCCACTAGACCCGTTAGGAGTGTTCTTCTCTTGGTCGGTGGGATCCGCGTGCCCTATAGGACCCTCGCCCGGGGCTGTCCACCCTGGGAGGTCGAAATACAGGTGGAATACGAGGGGCTTATAGACGTAGTGACGGAACCCACTGATCCAGGATCTAGAGTAGTTGCGAAAAAGAAGGGCAGAAACCCTTTTCCAACCAAATAGAAATTAATAAAAGACACTGTTTTAAGTAAACTGGAAGATTCTTAATTTGCATATTGCTTGAGCCTTCAGCCTAAACACCTACCCCGAGTCTAAACCTTTCCTATCCCTTTCTCGCAGCGAGAAAGAAGTGGGTGAGAACACCGGGTCAGCGACTTGTTAAGCGCAGAATTCTCAGACAATTCGCCAGAATCCTCAAGTTTCAACTTTCCAGTGTCAAAATGGCCAACGTGAGAACACCGGGTCAGCGACTTGTTGAGCAAACACTTGTGATACCTACGTGGCCATTTGATATGTTGGGGATCGATATCATCGGACCCTTCCCTCCCGCCCGTGGTAATTGCAAGTATGTGATAGTAGCTGTGGATTACTTCTCCAAGTGGATAGAAGCCAAGGCATTAGCCAAGATAACGGAAGAGAACGCAATCAACTTTGTTCACGACAACATCTGGTGCAGATTTGGCCTTCCACATACAATTGTTACAGATCACAGACTCCAGTTCTCTACGGCTTTTACAACAGAATTGGGAAGAGTCAAAGCCCGCCATGCAAAATCCTCAGTTAGCAGACCCCAAGGCAACGGTCAAGCAGAAGCTGCCAACAAACTGGTCCTAACAGCCCTTACCAAAAACCTTGAAGGACGCGAGGGTAGATGGTTGGACGAACTTCCCCTAGCCTTATGGGCTGTTCGCACAACCACCCGGGGGCCAACCGGGGAAACCCCATTCGCACTAACCTTTGGTTCTGAGGCTATGGCACCAGCTGAAATGGCCATCCCAACTGTGAGAAACTCCCACTACGATGAGCAAGTCAACAAGGTTAATAGGCTCCTAGACCTAGACCTGATAGATGAAAAGCGACTAGCTGCGCAGATGAGGATGGTAAATTACAAGCAAAGGACCAAGGCATATCATGACAAAAGGGTCATCAGAAGAGTATTCCAAGTAGGTGATTGGGTGCTTAGAAAAATCGAGGCAACTGGTCGGAAGGCAGAGCAAAACAAGCTCTCCCCAAATTGGGAAGGTCCCTATATCATCACTCAAGTCATTCGAGAAGGGACCTACAGATTAAAGACCAAGGAGGGGAAAGATCTCAAGCATCCATGGCATTCCGACAATCTCCGAAAATATTATCACTAGTCTAATTTATTTTGCAGTAGATCAGTTTCTTGTTTTCTGTCTTTTACTTTTTAGTTGATAAGATTTCAATTTGATGTAATCACGTTTCAGTTTTACGAAAGCAGTTTCTTCTGACATGCAAAGCAACTATCAACTCCTCACACAAACACCAGAAGACGAGGACATTATCCCCGACTCTTCGAAACATACACCTTACGTCTTGACAAGGGTCCGCCTTGACTCAATGCTCCTAACAGCCAAGACCGAGGGTCCTCCTCGGCCTAATGGCTTTACATCCTGACAAGGGTCCGCCTTGATTCCAGGATTACAACTATTACAGTCAAGACCAAGGATCTCTCCTTGGCCTGATGACTTGCCTCACGTCAAGACAAGGAAACACCTTGTCATTACGACTAAAAGGCATCACGTCTGAAACCTGTGCACGAGTCATCTTCCTCGGCATTAGGAGACGAAAAAGAAGAAATCACCCAACAGTCAAAGCCGAGGAGTCCTTCCTCGGCCTACACGACTTAAGAGTACAGTCCAAGCCGAGGAGTCCTTCCTCGGCCCAACTACTTGCTCAATTAAACAGGGAACGAGGGACCCTCCTCGGATCCCACCTTCACAAGTTTTATGCCTATGCCTAGCATAAAAACAAACAGAAAAAACTCATTGAAACACATGAATTGAAACAAAAGGGTTCGTTCATTAACATTTCAAGAGAAATTACAAATCCTAACGGCTATTACAAAAAAGGAAAAGAAAAATCCTATCCTAAATTTGCTGGCCATCATTAAAAGGCCCCTCAAGCCATTCCTCCGTGATAGTACCGGGGGGAGGAAGAGCAGTCTGATCGGCTTGAGCCCCGGCATCCTCGGCATTTACCTCCTCGGCCCCTTCATCTTGGATGGCCGCCACCAATGACTGAAGGTTACTGGGAACAGTAGCCGGGGGCGTCCACACTTCACGACCTACTTGGGCGTCCATCTCAGCCATCACATCCAAGTTGTACTGAGAGAAGGGGATTGAAGGGTGAAGAGCTCTAGCTGCTTGGTGAAATTACCCAGATCCGAGAGGCAGCGCGTTCGCGCCCCGGCATCTGGCATCTTTCGCGTTGGCGGCGGTTCGTCTCACCGTTTTTGTTTTCGCATTCGTAGAGTCGCCACGCCGTTTTTATTAAGCCCAAAACATTGAAAAAGGGCATCAGTTTAAAGATAATTTTAAACTGTTTTTGTGTGATGAGATTTTGAGTTCGGAGGTCAGATGACTCCTCGGAAAGAGAATATTCTCCTCGGGAAGAGAATATTAGAATATTAGAGCTCACCCGAGTCGCCTCGTAAAACGAGTCTTTCGGATACCCCTAATATCCTTTAAATGTTGTGTGTGTGTGTGTGTGCTTTTAAAAATGCATGCTGTATCGGATGTCTACATTGTATGCTATGTATGGAAATGTATTGAAATAGTAATGGAAGGAAGCCTTACCAATGTTGGTTCGTGTCTGTCTTCCGCTGGGGAATAGTGTTTGAGGTCGGAGTAGCGTTCCGGTGCGGATCGGGATTGCTTCGGGAGGGGCCGGTTGTCTGCGGACAGAGTTTCGGCATGACTTGATGTTGCAGGCTGCGTTTGGGCAGAGGTTCGGCGTGCGTGGGGATCGTCGGGATCACTCGGGCAGAGGTTCGGCGTGCGTTGGGGTGGCAGGAGTCACTCGGGCAGAGTTTCGGCGTGGTTTGGGATCGTCGGTTTGACTCGGAAAGAGCCGGGACACCGTGGAAAGACCAGGCAAGGCCTCGGAGTACCACGAGGGGCCTCAGAGTACCTTGAGAGTGCCTCGGGGCAGCGCGGGAGCATCGCGGGAGCGCTCGGGGAGGCTTCGGAGCACCACGAGGGGGCTCGGAAGGCCTCGGAAGGATCCGAAAGGGGCCGGGAATGCCTCGGAAGGACTTAGAGGGGAAGCCAGAAGGCTTAGGGAGGAAGAGAGAAGTGGGAGGTGTGTCAAAATGAGGAGGGGGAGCCCTCTATTTATAGTGCCAGATTTGGTGCAAAGAGGTCCGTACGGACCTCCCTGGTAATCCAGACTTTTGGTTTTCCTCGATTTGAGGGAATCTATGATGATGGAGGAATATTTGCAATTATGATGTTCCCTGTGCAATAAGGTCCGTACGGACCAAGTTGACATGCAAAGAGGTCCGTACGAACCAACTCTGCAGGGGGGTAATCATTTTCCCCGGGATTTGAGGGAATATTGTGGACTTTAAGAGGATTCAGTAATTATTAGAGCAAAGAGGTCCGTACGGACCATTATTGCTTTTCTAATTTCCTGAAAATTTCCAAAAGGTCCTTTTGTCCCTTTTTATCCCAGAAAGGCTCCTCCCTTGGTTTGGCTGGGGGTTTTGAGAGGGTTTTGAGTGCCAGAGGTCGTCGAGACTGCGTTGATGAGTCTGCGGTGCTTCCCGTGTGTTTGAAAGGGTGTGATCCAGATTGGGGTACTTACACTTGGGTCATACGGATCCTGGCAGATCAGTAGAGAAATCTTGTGTAAATCCAAGCCGGTGGAAGGATCAGCTATCAGACGACGGGCCAAGTGAAGGTACCCGTCCTCAAACATTGTCGTCGTCTTCTCGTCCACGGCGTCTTGGAAAGCTTGGCTCTCCTTAAAACGGGTCACGGCCGCCTCTTCCCTAGTGACAAGAGTAGCCTCGTAACCTCGGCACTTGGCTTCGGCTTCCTCGGCCCTTGTTTGGACCTCGGCCTTGGCCTTCCTTGCCTCGGCTAGCTCAGCTTCCGTCTGACGGAGATGTTCCTCAGCCTTTGTACGGAGCTCCTCAGCCTTAGCCCTCTCGTCACTTGCCCTCAACACTTCGGCTTCTACTTTGGCCTTGGCCGCTTCGAGCTCAGCGTCCTTGGCCTTCAAAAGCTTAACCAAGGAAGCCTTCTCAGCCTCACTCTTCTCCTGGGCGGTCTTAGCCTCATTCAAGTGCCTGGCTATTTTCTTGGCCAAGACATTCTCGTAAGCCATGACGGAAGCCAACTGAAAGAGAAATCAATGTTAGAAATCCAAGCAAATCTCAAAATCAATATGACCGAGAAAAGGAGACATTCACCTCGGCAATTAAGAGCCCCTTGCGTCAAAGCAAGTTATCTTCGCTAGGAGCCTCTTTGACGAGAGCCTCATAAGCCTCCTCGTCCATAGCTCTCTGAACTGGAGCTCGGCCCAATCTCACCAAAGGTCCCTTCCTATTTTGCAGAGGATTACCCCTCAGACGTGGGACACTTGCAGCCATGCACCGAGCCAATTTGTCGGCCTCATCATAAGTTTTGACGATTTGAATGGTAAGGGAAGGAGGACCCTCAGGGTTGGAGGATTAAACAGTTGCCCGCTTAGCTGCAGACTCCTCGACGCTAGCAACTTGGGCCCTCTTGGAGCCAGAATGTCTGCCTACGAGGCCTGTCTCCTCGGCCCCCACCTCCTCGTCATCAACATGGAGGCTATGCCCCTCTGTAGTTGATGGATTAGCTTGCTCCTCAGACGCCGCCTCCTCGACATTCACCTCCCCGTGTGGTTTGAATGGGAGGGGTTGATCACCCTGAGCGTTTAGTACCAAGTTGCGGGCATTGGCTTCCTCCCTCCTCTCCGTCAAGCCAGACTTCTTGACCTGTTTCCTCTTCTGATTTACCAGCTCCATGGGACTTAGTCTCTTTATGGCTAGTTCTGTTTCTTCCTCGGGGGTTAAAACTGCAAAGACAAGGAAGAGATGGTTAAGTACGAGCAAAAGGAGAGTCAACAATAATGCAAAAAACTACAAGTATGAGTTAAATATTTACATCCAACCGCGTCTACTTCTTCCAGACATTGGTCAAGGGGACAGATCTTACACCTCGGACAATCCTCATGAAAGACGAGGCCGGGATGTGTTGTCCAATCGTTAAAACGCCTTCCCCTCTTAACGGTGACGAGGGGAACCACCCCGTCCTTCGGTCCCGGCATCAATCCTGCTTGGACGTAGTAGTGATCAGAAGCTTCTATTGCCGACCAGTCAAGCAGCCCCACCTCGGCAAAATCCTCGAGGCGCTTGATTAAAGCCTTAGTCCATTCATACTGTTGAACATGACCTGATGAAGTGGGGGCCTTGCAAGGGGATTGGAACTCCCAACCTTGGCGGCTCTCCACCCGGATTACATGATTATCCCAGCCTGCAACCTTGCTTGACATGGGAAGAAGAAGTTTGGGTTTCTTGGGTGCACTCCTAATGACGAGGAGCCAGCTGTCCGTGACAAAACTGACTTGGTAGAAGTGCCTAAAAGCTCCCATGGTCGGCTCATAACCTAGGCTACGGCAAAGGATAATGAAACTTACAAGGACCCTTGTACCATTGGCTCCTAGCATGGCCGGCACCGCTCTCACATCATCTAAAAATTCATTAATAAAGGGGTCCAAGGGAAGACGGAGCCCCTGTTGAAACTATTTGAAGTAGAAGTGGACATGATCTTCATTGTAATAAAAGCTCCTCTCCTCCTTCTCCGTCTTAAGATCATGTTTGCCCATATAAGTTAGCTTATACTCAGCCTTATCCACCCCGTACGTGGAATACAACTTAGCAAGCATGGGGTCCCCGGCCTTTGGAGCCCTCTCTCGTTGTTTTCCTCGGCTTCCCCTTCCTCGGCCTTTTCTGCCCTCAACCTGGGCACCCTCCATGAAAGCATCAACGATTCGGGGGGATGAGGAGGTCTCTCCTTCTCTTCCCGTCATATCTGCAAAAAGACGAGGGGACAAAGTTAGTTACCTCGTCAATGGCTGATCTAATAACGGGGAAGGGAGAAATCCCTCCTCGTCATTACATAAGGCCGAGGAGGGAGCCTTACCACTCAGACGCTCACGAACTATATGGTCTGAAGACGGGTAGAACAGTTCGATGTGTTCCACTATTTCTGCTCTATCCTCAAGTAACACTACATTACGAGTCGAAGAATCAATTCGATCTATCCTTGTTTTATCTGGGTATTGGATGAACATCCAAGTACGGCCATAACTTCTCAACATCTTTCCTATGTCATCCAGGGTCAGCATCAACCAAGGTCCTCTCTCTCTTCGATAAACCCTCAGATTGCCGGTGTGATATCCTTAACAGAATCAGGGGGAATGGTCCCAAGAACGAGCCATTTCTAAGGGGAATCAAAGATTAAAGGGGGAGTTCATTCAATATTCGAAGAAGTTCATACAAAATTTAAAGAAAATCAAAGATTTGAATTATTAGAGTTAAAAGCAAAAATTCATGAAGAAAGCTTCAACCTTCAAACAATGGCAATTCATTTTTTATTGACACATTCGAAATCCCTTCTAAAAACCCTAGAAGATGCAAAATCATGAACGGAATGTGCAGAAAGGAAGAAATTTCATACCTGAGTTTGAAAGAGCGGTGGGAATCGCAACAGAATGCTACTTCGCCGGAAAAACCAAGTTCGCCGGAAACTGGAATTGAAGGTTGCTGTGATTCGCCGGTGTATCTCTTGCAATGTGCTCTCAAACAAAGGGGGCGTGTAAAGGTTGAAATGAAAAGGGTTTTAGCTTTTATACCCTCCAAAACCGGGTCAGACCCGAGAATAATACGGGTAACCGGGTATGGCGCCCCCAACATTAAATGCTATTAACAATTTTCGAGGCACGACAGGACTGGGGGCCCACGCGTAATCATCATGGTATTAACCGTCAGTTATATGAAGCGACGCCAAGAACACGTGTCAAAACCTGTTCGTATCCCATAAGCCGAAGACGAGATGACTTTCTCCTCGTCCTAAGCCGAGCTAGAAAGTCGGGGGCCACTGAACAGTATAAACCGAGATACGAACATGGGTTTGTTCGAGTTGGGCCCAATTGGATTGGGCCATAAACATAATCCAATACACAAGTGTCAGGGCCGAGGAACATCTTCCTCGTAGGCCGAGGAGCATCCATCTCGGCCTTATATCTTGATACTTGGCTCGTCATACTCCGAGATATCATAAATGATGAGGAGAGAAAAGTTCTTACCTCGGCATTTCATCAAATGACGAGGAGACAGAATAATTTATCCCGGCATCTTCACACGCCGGCCAATCTTCAAATGACGAGGAAGCAAAATCATGAATCTCGGCTTATATACAAATGCCGAGATAAAACATTCTTGCTCCTCGGCTTTCCGGCTAGCAGAACATATAATCCTAATCAAATAAGGATTCAACAGTTATGGTCCAATCAGGATTGTAACCACCTACACCAATTCAAGTCAAACAATGACTCCTTAACATATATAATTCTTTTAGGATTATGTCTTATCTCTTTACAAGTTCACTTCAACATGGATTCTATCAATCCATCCCTATAAATACAAGCCCTATGGCTCATTTTTTGGTACATTACTTTTTACAATACAGAAACTCTGTCAATTTAGTTTCTTATATACAAACCGTGAACTTACTCTCACGCCGAAGGGCCTTTAGCCGGATCCGTCCCGGCTTAGTTTACGTGTTTTCTCTTATTTTCAGGCCTTGCAATCTCCGGAGCATCCGAACGCTTGAATTTGGGCTGATTTGACCATTTTGGCATCATCAATCCATAACATCCGTGATGTCAGAAAAATGAAGAAGACATCGGAGGAAATACAAGTGAACGCGCAAGGAGTAAACAATTCGATATTCAAAGGAATCAACCTATGAATATGAGTCAAAATTGCCACTCAAAGGTACCCAATCTATGAGATAAGATAAATTAGAAGAAATTCATCTTCTATAAACAAGTTAAAAGACCCAATATTTTAATATAACTCAACTTTATCCATTTACAATTGCATGATTAGCCTATTTATAATCAACTTGGAACATCCCTCCAAGATAAGATAAGCTATGTATTAATTATGAGTAGATAAGAATGCCTAGAATATGAAAAGCAAAAAGTCTTGACCAAAAATTCGGATGTATCCATCCTTGTTCGCAGCACTTGGTTAAAAAGTCATAACTAATTCTAGAAAAATCCAAACGATGAACCGAAAAGTGCAATGGAAACTAGACTCGGAGATCTTTCCGATGATATATAATTTGGTTGCTGCATATATGTGTATAATTACCAGATTGCCCTTGAAGTGAACCCAAAATTCTGTTGTTTATTATTTTGGACTACGATATCAACCAATGTTTCCAATAGTTTCTTGAACTCAAAACAAACCCCACCAAAATGAATCTCAATAATATATTGAAGGGTTGTTTCATGCATCATTCTCCCTTGGTTGGAGAAAATTCGTCCTCGAATTTTGAAGTGACGAAGGATTTTCCCAATAAATAACTTATATTGTGTTATGCTCTGTTCTAAAAGACCCCGCCTAAGGGCGCCTAGGCCCCGCCTAGGCGCTAGGCCCCTCTCCAACGCCTAGTTCTAAGCCCCGCCTAGGTCCTGACTAATCCCGACTAATTCCGATTAGTCCCCGCCTAGGCGCTAGGCCCGGCTCCGCCGCCTAGCATCCGCCTAGCGCTTTTTAGAACCTTGGTGTTATGCCATTGTCTTGTAAGGAAGAAAATGAAACTTGCTTTAAGCTTAATCCCTCATGAAATCGAAAATCTGAAAATGGTAAAATATTTACCTCCATGTTATTGTTTCTGATAACAACGAGGGACCATTCAAGTGCTTTGTCATAGACTGGATCTTCATCGTAGAATGGAGGTTTATCCCAATCGACAACATCTTCTTCACTTGTTAAATATGTAAAAGGCCAAGAGAGATTTTCTGAAATTTCTTCATCATAAACTTTTTGGAAGGTAAGGTCCAACCGATAATTAAATCGATGAGAAGCCTCTTCAATCGACACCTTGTCAAAAGTTTGATTGGAAAAGAAAATCTTCTCACGATCTTTTGAAATTAACAACTTTGAATCATGACGCGACTCATCATGTTCCAAAGCCTCGTAGCGTGAAAGACGACGCTTGAGTTGCAACACTTGTCTCCTTAAATCTTCTACCATCTCATCCCAAGCAAGGTAACGTTGCGGAAACACATCAACCAAAGCTCTGATACCAATTCGATAACGGAAAAAAAGGTCGCAGGGGAAGAAAATTATAAAATGAATAGAAAATGGATAGGATAAATAGGAATGCTCACCACTTTTGGAATTCACCAAAAGATACAGTGCATATAACTCACCACTCAATGAAATCCATCAAAGTGATATAGAGTATAAAGTTGTTCAAAACTCAATGGAATCCACCAAAGAAATAACAACAAAACAAGAAGGTACTAAACACAACTTTATAATTTTATAAACTCAAATATTCAACTTTGTCTATTACATTGATATGCTAGCCTATTTATAGATACTTGGAACATTCCTCCAAGCTTAGAAATCATCAAAATACATAAGGGATGAACCTAATAATCAATTATTGTTGATAAGATAAACATAGAAATACTAGAAGACAAGAAAACCAATAGACATGACAAAATTCGGATGAACCAGTCCCCCATGCGCATCACTTGATAAAAATTGCATAATTTATTTTAGAAAATTCCATATGATGATCCGAAAAGTGTTCTGGATACTAGATTCATAGGGATTTCCGAATATATACTGCTTGTAATTATTGGATAAGTGGACTGTGAGATACACTCCATAGATTTGGACTGACTTTATTAATATTGTCAAATGCCAGCCACTTAGTTCCCGCATCAATCTGCCCTATGTTGTTCTCCTTCCTTAAACTTGCTCATCACTTTCACCCTTTTCTTCTCCAGTATCTTCCCTAACTCAGCTTGACGGTCAAAAACCGGGCCTCCGTCAACGCCCGTATCCTCATCTTATCACAAAGATCCAACCCATCATTGATAATCGGGTTGCAATACTTGTGATCCCGGTCAACTCCAACCGGCATTGCTAGCTCCCACATTAAATCGGTAGCCCTCGGTGAAAATATTTTATCGTTGACCAACCATACTGCGTCCTCTCAGTCCCACTAAAAAATGGATGGTGCAGTATCAGCCCTTGGATTTTCAACGGTTGTAACAATAGAACATCAGTTGCGGCTGCACATAAGACCGCGTTGTAGGCTATATTTGCACCAAAACTATCGCGGTATCGCCCGTAATAACACATTTCGACTAGTCAACGAAGTTCACGAACTACTCTTCTTTAGTTGTTTTAATCTAGTGCAACGCTTCCACGGCGTCATCATAAGCTGCCAGAAGGCGGTGCTCCGGCGCAAGACGGTACTCCACGGAGTCAATAAGATGGGAATACAAGTTGCGATGGTGGTCAATGTTGGGTTTTGGGGTTACAAACGCAGCGAAAGAACTTTATAAAACAACAAAACCCTAGCCTTTGAATCCTTCTAACATAAATAGATAAAATCATGAAATAGATTTACATACCTTGCTAGCGATTATGTTTGCTCAAAACGAATCTCAAATCGAATCTGAAATTCAACCTTTGAATTGATGCCGAATCTTCTATCTTCTCCTAGATCTTCCTTGTGATGAATTGATCCAAGCTTTAGGTGATAACGGAATCACCCTCTATCGGTAATCCACACGCGAACGAACCAAGATCTAATCTTGTAGGATTGCTAGATGATCCTCCTATTGTTGAATCGATATTCAACAATCAATGGCTGAATTATGGAATTGATTTGGGTGTTTTGATCTTTGATTCTCAATCAAAATCAATATTTTTTGTGTTTATAAAAACTTAAAAATCGTCTATGTTGGCTGAGACAAAAGATTTCTATTTATACATTATAAAAACCCCTAATCCTTAGGAAAAAAAGCCCTTTTCCTAGCCAAAACCGGAGCCCAACAGGAGCCTTGTCCCGCGGGAGACTGGCGTGTCCCGTGCGATACAACACTATGGTCAAAAACTGGAGCTGAACTGAAGCCTTATATTGCGCGAGATAGAATGTCCCGCGCGATACATCGCTATGGTCCAGTCCAAGCATCCAAAATCCAATTTCCAATTTTGAGCCAATGTTTTAATCCGTTCTTTGTGTGTGACCCTTTAGGAATTATATTTTATATTGGTAGTGAGTTGAAACATCAATCTCACAAGACATAAGTGGTCTCTAGCAAACCATTATGTCCACCCAATTAAATATAATATCAAAGCTTGATTCCTTGATAGATCAATGTCACAATCCCTTTGTCCATGATGTAAATTCAACATGAGTCATGGTCCATGTCAACTCATATTGTTCAATGCTTTCTCGATTCCGAATATATTGATAATCCAAGTGCATTTGATCTCTATCAAATCTCTTGAGTGTGGCCACACATTTTATCAGCACTATTCATCGAGGGGCCCAAGCAAACATCTCTCTCAACGAGAAGGACAAATCCCATCTTGACTTATTATTCTTCCCTACATGAATCCAATCGTGCCAACTTAGCCCTTATTGCTATCCTATTAAAGATAGTATTAGACTACATCAAACACAATGTTCATCATGTGGAAGACGATGATAATCTTAGGTACTAAGGATTCCAATGACACGAGTTTCATGAGATTTAATCATGACATATATGACTATAGACCATGTCATAAATCTCATCGGTAGGTCATGTCCAGTACCTTGTTCTCTAACAAGTACCCATAAGTGTAATGTGCATCCCATGCATATAATCATCTATATGATTATCCATTACCAACTTATACTAGTTATTCACAATAACTAAGGACGCAGGTTATTATAATAAACATGCAAACATATAATAAACCAAATAAACTATCTCTATAATAAATGATAAAGACGATTACATAGCGGTATTTAGTATAAGTAAAACATAACTAAACGCCTAAGGCATAACACCAACAATCTCCCCCTTGCACTAGGCTCCATCTATGTATCGTATACCCATGGACCTAACATGACAATCATGCTTTGCTTGTGCGAGGGGCTTTGTAAGCGAATCCCCAATGTTATCATCGGTTGATACTTTCCATATCTTAACGTCTCCCCTATCAATGAACTCTCGAATGAGATGGAAATGTCTAAGTATGTATTTGGATCTCTGATGTGACCTTGGTTCCTTTGCTTGCGCAATGGCACCATTATTGTCACAATAAAGTTTCACCGGATTAGTGATACTTGGAACAACTTCCAGATCACTAATGAACTTTTTGATCCAAACTGCCTCCTTAGCTGCATCGGATGTCGCTATATATTCGGCCTCAGTTGTAGAATCGGCAATAGTACTCTGCTTGGAACTCTTCCAACATATCGCACCTCCGTTAAGCATAACACAATTCCGACTGCGATCAGAAATCATCTTTATCGGTTTGGAAGCTTGCATCTGTGTAACCTCTTACAATAAGATCATCTTCCATTCCTCTAAAGACCAAGAACGCTTTCTTAGTCCTTCTTAAGTACTTAAGGATCGTCTTAACTGCCATCCAATGGTTTTCACCAGGATCAGATTGGTATCGATTCGTCATGCTTAGAGCATACGAGATGTCGGGTCTAGTACAAATCATGGCATACATGATAGATCTAATAACCGAAGCGTATGGAACTTCATTCATCCTCTTTCGCTCACCAATTGTCTTAGGACACTGAGTCTTGCTAAGAGTAACACCATGACCCATTAGCAAATTACCTCTCTTAGAATTTTTCATATTGAATCTTCTAAGAACCTTGTCAATGTAAGTACTTTGACTCAAACCAATTATCCTTTTAGATCTATCTATAGATCTTGATGCCAAGGATGTAAGCGATATCACCCATATCTTTCATTGAGAAACATTTCCCTTACCAAGAGTTGACAGTCTGAAGTGCAGGAATGTCGTTTCCAATGAGTAAGATATCATCGACATACAATAATAGAAATAATACTGTGCTCCCACTGAATTTCATGTATACGCAAGGTTCATCTTCGTTCTTGACAAAACCAAACTCTTTGATTTTTTCGTCAAAATGAAGATTCCAACTCCTAGAAGCTTGCTTTAATCCATATATGGATCTCTGCAACTTGCACACTTTGTTAGAATTTCTTGGATCGACAAAACCTTCGGGTTATGTGATATACACATCCTCAAGTAACTTCCCGTTAAGGAAAGCTGTTTTTACATCCATTTGCCATATCTCGTAGTCATAATACGCGGCTATCACAATTAAAATTCTAACAGACTTAAGCATTGCAACAGGCGAAAAGGTTTCATCAAAGTCTACACCATGAATCTGCATATATCCCTTTGCTATAAGCCTAGCCTTGTAAGTATGCACCTTTCCATCCATGTCAGTCTTTTTCTTGAAGACCCACTTGCACCCTAAGATTTTTACACCTTCGGGTGGCTCAATCATGTTCCAAACTTGATTATCCGACATGTATTACAATTCGGATTCCATGGCTTCTAGCCATTTCTCCGAATCAGGAGTGGACATCGCCTCTTGATAGGAAGTAGGTTCGTCATTCTCAATTACTTCAACTTCATTACTTTCCAAAACGAGAAATCCATATCTCTCGGGTTCGGATCGTACTCTATCCGATCTACGATGGACTTGTGGATCTTGAACCGGTTCCACAACTCCTTGTGAACTTGATTCCGTCTCTACTAATGGTTCCATGTTATTTTCGAATTCTTGAATTTCTTCAAGATCAATTTTACTCCCACTAGTTCCTTTATTGAGAAACTGTTTCTCAAGAAAGGTACCATATTGAGCAACAAACACTTTGTTCTCGTTGCGGTTGTAAAAGTAATATCCTTTGGTTTTCTTAGGATAACCAATGAAAATAACCTTGTCAGATTTAGGTGCTAACTTATCAGAGACAAGTCTCTTCACATAAGCTTTGCAACCCCAAATCTTCATGAAAGACAAACTAGGTTTTCTTCCATGCCACATCTCATGTGGGATCTTAGGAGCTGATTTAGTAGGAACTCTGTTCAGTGTGAATGCATCAGTCTCTAATGCATATCCCAAAAAGGAAATAGGAAGGTCAACTTGACTCATCATCGAATGAACCATGTCCAACAAGGTTCTATTCCTCATCTCGGACACACCATACCATTGTGGTGTTTCGGGTGGAGTCAAATCTGAAACAATTTCACAGTTTTTTGAGATGATTGTCAAACTCTTGGCTCAAATATTCTCCACCACGATCCGATCGAAGTGCTTTAATAGTTTTGCCAAGTTGATTTTGTACTTCATTTTGAAATTTTCTAAACATCTCAAACGATTCACTTTTAGACTTCATCAGATAGACATAGCCATATCTAGATAAGTCATCGATGAATGTAATAAAATACCGAAATCCTCCCCTAGCAATGTTGCTCATTGGTCCACATACATCAGTATGTATTAGGTCCAATAAGTCACTAGCCCTTTCACTACTCTTAGTGTAGGGTGGTTTGGTCATTTTTCTCAATAAACAAGATTCGCATACCTCATATGATTCATAATCATGTGAGTCTAAAAGTCCATCCTTATGGAGTTTAGATATGTGTTTCTCATTTATATGACCAAGACTGCAATGCCACATGAACGTGTTGTTCATGTCATTCGGTTTAGACTTCATGTTTACATGATAAATATTTTCAACATTATTTTGTTTCTCAACATCAAAAATATAAAGGCCATTAAATGAATTTGCAATACCGTAGAGCATATCATTTAAATAAATAGATAACTTCTTATTCTCAATAAGAAAACTAAAACCTTCATTATTCAAACAAGAAACAGAAATAATATTCCTACTCAAATCCGGAACATAGTAACAATTGTTCAAAACAAGCACTAGCCCACTAGGTAAAACTACATCATATGTTCCTACAGCTAATGCAGCAACTCTTGCTCCATTCCTCACACGTAGGTCAACTTCACCTTGTTTGAGTAGCTTCCTATTCCTTAGTTCCTGCACATTTAAACAAATTTGAGATCCACATCCGATATCTAATACTCATGAACTAGAAATAGAAAGGAAAATATCTATCACATAGATACCTGAATCAGTAGCAATCGTATTGCCCTTCTTCACCTTTACGCCTTCTTTGTAAGCCTTGCAATTACGCTTCCAATGACGAATCTCTTGGCAATGGTAGCAAATTGCATCCTTTTGAGACACTTTGGGAGTTGCCTCTCTGGCATTGGCAACTTTTGCCTAAGGTTTAGCAACACTTGCTTTACCTTTGCCATCCTTTTTGAACCCTTTACCTTTGTTAACCATTAACACATTTGTCGTTCCATGCTTCTTGATATTCTTCTTTGCATTCTTAAGCATCGCATTCAATTCTAAGAGATTCTTATCCATGCTACTCATGTGATAGTTCATTATAAAATGACCATAACTTTCAGGCAATGAATTCAATATCATATCCGTAGCGAGTTCCAAACTCATCGGATTTCCAAAGCTTTTTAGACGCTCAATATGTCCTTTCATCTTAAGAACATGAGCACCAAGCGACTGCCCCTCTTGCATCTTGCATGCATTTAGGGTCTTTACCACATCATACCTCTCTTGTCTAGCTTGCACTTGGAATATTTTCTTTAAGCGCTCGGCTAGATCAAAAGCAGCTTCCATGTGTTCAAGGTCCTTCTGAAGAGCCTTACACATGGTGGCAAGCATAAGACATGCAACATCTGTAGAATCATCAACATGTTTCTTATGTGAATCCTTATCTGCCCTTGAAGCATTAGCGGCAGGTTGAGGTGGAATGGGTTCGTCAAGAATGTACATTTTCTTCTATTGCTTAAGAACAATTCTTAGGCTTCTGATCTAATCAGAATAGTTTGTGTGGCGCCCCCAAAAATGTGTGTGCCTGATATGTTTGATATGATTTGATTAGTGCTACTCATATCACTAAGATGCATCTTCTTTTCGGAAGCTCATCCTATAAGGACTCCAAGGTTAAGCGTGCTTGACCTGGGGAAATTCTAGGATGGGTGACCCACTGGGAAGTTTCTCAGTGAGCACGTAAGTGAGGACAACACGTGCTGGAAAGACTTGTGGTGGTTTGTGGGGATAGTCCGTCAAATCTGATAGCGTTCCGACCCAGTCTTCGGGCTCGGGGCGTTACAAATGGTATCAGAGCGGGACCCGACCGGAAGTGTGGAGCAAAGTGCTGTGCGGAACAAAGTACACACCGCGGAGTCGGTGGGAGTCACCTCTTGGATCCGTATGAGCCCCTCTTGGATCCACTGTTGCCCGGGGTTTCGAGTAGGCCTTCTTAGGGACGGCAGGATCTAAGTGGGGGAGATTGTGGCGCCCCCAAAAATGTGTGTGCACGATATGTTTGATATGATTTGATTAGTACTACTCATATCACTAAGATGCATCTTCTTTTCGGAAGCTCATCCTATAAGGACTCCAAGGTTAAGCGTGCTTGACTGGGAAATTCTAGGATGGGTGACCCATTTGGGAAGTTTCTCAGTGAGCACGTAAGTGAGGACAACACGTGCTGGAAAGACTTGTGGTGGTTTGTGGGGATAGTCCGTCAAATCTGATAGCGTTCCGACCCAGTCTTCGGGCTCGGGGCGTTACAGTTTGTACCGTTCTCTTCGAGCTTGTCCTTCTCAAGGACGGATCGCAGTGACAGGGGCTGATTATTGTGAGTTGTCATTGCTACAATATAATATGCAAATAATAAACATATATGTATCAACGCATTTACCATCTAAGAGCAAATAATGTATTTCATAATTACTCCCACTAAATTATACACCTTTAAATACAAATATGTATCATATAATCACAATGGGCTAAGATCCATATTTCACTTGATTTTGGTTTAACTGAGCCAATGTTCGAAATCAAGATATTTAGGTAGATAACATCAATCATATCATATATGACTCTTAGATATTTTATGAGATTTCTAGACATTATGTCACGACCCTAATCCTAGGCACTATTTTAAGCACACGTTGAGCATGAGGAGGACGTCGAGTTGGGTATGTAACTTGGGGAAGTATTTTTGTGTTGGTTGCATTATGTAAATGTATTACCAATGGGGTAGTATACTTGAGACCTAGACTTTATGTTATTATTTTGGGTACTTCTAGTGATTGTAAAATCTTTAAGAAACAAGTGTAAGTTTTGAAACTGTGTTTCCTAAGTTGTAAATGGTTTGTAAAATGTGGTGTTTGGATTTTAAGTAATATGTGGTGACTTCAAGTAGTATCATAGAAAGTTTCCAAGTTAAAACAGGTTTTGTATATTCAAATTTAAGAAAGGACATTTCGAAAGTTTTAAAGGAATTATGACGTCTTTCGAGCGTGTCCCGGACATGGGGCCAAGTAGGACCTCGTATTGGGGCGCGTCAGTTGGTATACGGGTAGGACCTAGAGTGACTACGTGACCTAGGAGGGTAGTTATGGATTGAGTGAGTAACGTTATTTGTTTTATACGGGTACTCAGTTGTTATGGCAGGAATTGAGAATATACCGATAGTTAAAGAGTTGAGGAATAAGAACATTCCACTTGTTAGGGTTGTATGGGGGATTTATGATGTTAAGGAGTCGACTTGGGAACTTCGGAAAGAGATGGAACGAAATTATCCGTGATTATTGATATTCTCGGTAAGTAAATTCAAAATTCGGGACAAATTTTCTTTAAGGGGGAGTGATTGTCACGACCCTAATCCTAGGCACTATTTTAAGCACACATTGAGCACGAGGAGGACGTCGAGTTGGGTATGTAACTTGGGGAAGTATTTTTGTGTTGGTTTCATTATGTAAATATATTACCAATGGGGTAGTATACTTGAGACCTAGACTTTATGTTATTATTTTGGGTACTTCTAGTGATTGTAAAATCTTTAAGAAAGGAGTGTAAGTTTTGGAACTGTGTTTCCTAAGTTGTAAATGGTTTGTAAAATGTGGTGATTGGATTTTAAATAATATGTGGTGACTTCAAGTAGTATCATAGAAAGTTTCCAAGTTAAAACAAGTTTTGTATATTCAAATTTAAGAAAGGACATTTCGAAAGTTTTAAAGGAATTATGACATCTTTCGAGCGTGTCCCGGACGTGCGGCCAAGTAGGACCTCGTATCGGGGCGCATCACATCATATGTCAAAAACATGTTTTAAATCTCATCTATGCCTTAGGTCAAATCTCATTTGAAAGCGCCAATTAAGTTAAAACCTCTTTCAAACGTATGAGACACGAAATGATGCACCTAACTGAGTCAAAACTACATCAACCGTTATCTCATCTTGATCACAAATTAAGTTATAATGATGCACCAAAGTGAGTCGAAACCACATCAAAATACCCTAAAATTTCACAAGTGTTCTAATCAATGGGTGACATAAAACTTAAACATTCAGAAGGTTTTACACATATCAACAAACATCACATGGTTGTAACATGAAACTTATGTGTACATCATCATGAACATATGACTTCACAAAATTTCAAACAAACACTTTGATTCAATTTTGAAAAATTACCAATCTACTTTAATCATATTAAACGGACCAATAACCCATGTAAATGACTAATCATATTAATCAATTATAAATCATGATCATGGCATATCACATATGATTGTTTTCTCAAAACAACACACATAAATTCATAGATCTATTTCATATAACATGTAAAGCATTTAATCAAATTAAATCTAGCATGCCAATTTTAACCTAATCATGATAAAACGCTGCTCTGATACCACTGTTGGGTTTTGAGGTTACAAACACGGCGGAAGAACTTTATAAAGCAACAAAACCCTAGCCTTTGAATCCGTCTAACATGAATAGATAAAATCATGAAATAGATTTACATACCTTGCTAGCGATTATGTTTTCTCAAAACGAATCTCAAATCAAATCTGAAATTCAACCTTTGAATTGATGCCAAATCTTCTATCTTCTCCTAGATCTTCTTTGAGATGAATTGATTCAAGCTTTAGGTGATAACGGAATCACCCTCTATTGGTAATCCACATGAGAACGAACCAAGATCTAATCTTGTAGGATTGCTAGATGGTCCTCCTATTGTTGAATCGATATTCAACAATCAATGGCTGAATTATGGAATTGATTTGGGTGTTTTGATCTTTGATTCTCAATCAAAATCAATATTTTTTGTGTTTCTAAAAACTCAAAAATCGTCTATGTTGGTTGAGGCAAAAGAGTTCTATTTATACATTATAAAAATCCCTAACCCTTAGGGAAAAGAACCCTTTTCTTAGCCAAAATCGGAGCCCAACAGGTGCCTTGTCCCGCGCGAGACTGGCATGTCCTACGCGATACAACGCTATGGTCAAAAACTGGAGCTGAACGAAAGCCTTATATTGGGCGAGACAGAATGTCCCACGCCATACATCGCTACGGTCCAGTCCAAGCATCCAAAATCCAATTTCCACTTTTGAACCATTGTTTTAATCCGTTTTTTGTGTGTGACCCTTTAGAAATTATATTTTATGTTGGTAGTGAGTTTAAACATTAATCTCACAAGACATAAGTGGTTTCTAGCAAATCATTATGTCCACCCAATTAAATATAACATAAAAGCTTGATTCCTTGATAGATCAATGTCACAATCCCTTTGTCCACGGTGTCAAATTCAACATGAGTCATGGTCCATGTCAACTCATATTGCTCAATGTTTATCGATTCCGAATATGTTGATAATCCAAGTGCATTTGATCTCTATCAAATCTCTTGAGTGTGGCCACACATTTCATCCAACACTATTCATCGAGGGGCCCAAGCAAACATCTCTCTCAATGAGAGGGACAAATTCCATCTTGACTTATTATTCTTCCCTACATGAATCCAATCGTGCCAACATAGCCCTTATTGCTATCCTATTAAAGATAGTGTTAGACTACATTAAACACAATGTTCATCATGTGGAAGACGATGATAATCTCAGGTACTAAGGATTTCAATGACACGACTATCATGAGATTTAATCATGACATATATGACTATAGACCATGTCATAAATCTCATCGGTAGGTCATGTCCAGTAACTTGTTCTCTTGAGTTGAAACATCAATCTCACAAGACATAAGTGGTTTCTAGAAATCCATTATGTCCACCAAATTAAATATAACATCAAAGCTTGATTCCATGATAGATCAATGTTACAATCCCTTTATCTACGATGTCAAATTCAACATGAGTCATGGTCCATGTCAACTCATATTGTTCAATGCTTTCTCGATTCCGAATATGTTGATAATCCAATTGCATTTGATCTCTATCAAATCTCTTGAGTGTGGCCACACATTTCATCCAACACTATTCATCGAGGGGCCCAAGCAAACATCTCTATCAACGAGAGGGACAAAATCCATTTTGACTTATCATTCTTCCCTACATGAATCCAATCGTGTCAACATAGCCTTTATTGCTATCCTATTAAAGATAGTGTTAGACTACATCAAACACAATGTTCATCATGTAGAAGACGATGATAATCTCAGGTACTAAGGATTTCAATGACACGACTATCATGAGATTTAATCATGACATATATGACTATAGACCATGTCATAAATCTCATCGGTAAGTCATGTCCAGTAACTTGTTCTCTAACAAGTACCCATAAGTGTAATGTGCATCTAATAAATATAATCATCTCTATGATTATCCATTACCAACTTATACTAGTTATTCACAATAACTAGGGACGCATGTTATTATAATAAACTTGCAAACATATAATAAACCAAATAAACTATCCCTATAATAAATAATAAAGACGATTACATAGCGGTATTTAGTATAAGTCAAACATAACTAAATTCCTAGGACATAACACCAACCGTGAAAAGGTGTAGAAAATGCTTGTGGCTGCACTGAATAGAATAAAGCCACCGCCGTGGTAGTGAACTATGAAGGGGAGCTTGGTGGCGGAATCGAGAGCTTGACGGGGCACGTATAGACGAGAATATATGTTTTTGGATGGGTTGATTGGGATATATTTGGTGAGAACAGGGGAAGAGGGGTCGGGATTAGGTATGGCCGTAGTGATTGGATTTGGGAAAGGCAGGCGGGTGGCGGAGCCATCGGCGTTTCGGGTGAATCGGATATAGGCGTAGGGGTCAACGTTGGGATAGACTGGCAGTGAATCGAGATCAGACATTATTGAATGGATGGGTTTGTGCTTCAGGTTGTATGTTATATAAAAAATTATATATATATATATATATATATATATATATATATATATATATATATATATATATATATATATATATATATATGATGCAAGAATTGTGCTTATCAATCTCTGTCCAGCTATAAGACTATTCACTTGGCTTCTTGACCTGAAACAATGAACCCACGACTAGCCGGAATGGTCTCCGGCGAAGATCCTCGGGCCTGAGAGTAAGTACGGTGTATGAGAGCTAATAAGTTATATGGAACAATGTATTCTCAAATAACAAGAAAGCAATTACCTTGGAATGGTTGACGTTGCCTTGTATTTATAGTTGTTGATGAGAGATATAATTGTGGTAGGATTGCATGAAATTCCTGTAATCTCGTATCAGATATGCATAAGAGATCTTGCCCATAAATAACTCCTGATTTGTAGGGAGTCCGTTATGGAAAGAGTTGTATTCACGCCTGGACTTTGTAGGTCATCGTTTGTTGGTAGGTCGAGGTCGCCTATTGGGTCTAGGTCGACCTGACTGATGGGCAGGGTCGTATCATACCCGAATAGAATCTAGATCGCAATGTCGGACCAAGCTAGGTCGGGACCATCTGAGATCGAACAATGAGCTAGGTCGATGGATCTTGCTGAAGGGCCTTGGACCTGATAATAATTGGGCCTAGCCCACTGAGAATGTGGTGGCAATAATATGTAGATGACTGGGCTTGCTCGCTGGGCCTAGTCCATCACTTTTATTCCGTTCAGTGGCCCCCAACTTTCTGAGTTGATATTTGTCGACCAGGATGTTATGAGTATTTTTTATTTAGCTTTTGAAGTAGATCGCAGATCGATGTTCGAACTGATAATTAGTCGACCAATGGTGACGTGACGCAATCCTGGCTGTTGGTTGCGGACATTTGGATCAGTAAAACCGCCGTTTTTCTGTAATCATTGCCATTTTGACATTTGAGAAACCGCCTTAGGAAACGCTGCCGCATTAATTGTGACGGAACCGTTTGAATTTTTCCTTTTCCTTTTCAATTAAGGAAAAATATAAATAGCAAAACCTTTTCCTTTTCGAATTTTATAAACCCCCAATCTTTAAGCAGCAAGACGAGAGCAACGGTGAACGGGCATTCCCACCATTCCTGGTGTTTTTTGAGCTTTTCGTTTCCTTCCTGACATTCGTCTTCACTGATATAAGCAAGGTACCCTTCTATTTCTTCATATTAGGGTTTAATTTTCGCTTTTCTTTGATTCCGCCATGGCTAGGACCTTTAGTAGTGAACCTGGAGCTTGGTAAGGCTATTGTGTTGCAAACTGTAGGGTATACAAGTATCTAGGTGGAAGGTGGAAGGAGATTCCCATTGATGAGTGCGTTAACATTCTGACTAGGTGGGGATTACGATTTAATGAACTGGAGCTTCCTGTAGGTGATGAATTAGGTGACTTGATTATTTACGATCCCAGAATCGTAAGTTTCCATCTATTTCACAAACTGCTAGATCACTTGGTGTTGTATTACATTAGGGGACCCCAAAAACCCACCTTCCTTAAAAATAGTAAAGGCTTCCCAGGGGAATCTAGGTCGCCCTTAAGTAGGTCGTATGCGTCTGTGTCTAGGGATGATTCCCCTGTTTCTTCTTCTTCAGATATGTCGACCCAGATATCAGCGGGCTCCTCCTCTGGCAGGATCGTGGATGCATTATGCTCTATGGCTGTGCCAGGTCGCAATGAGAGGGGGTATGTGGCCCTTAGGTCGGAGTCTGGTAAGAAGGGAGCTGACTCAAGGTTGGATCTCCTCCACAACTTTTTTGAAGTAAGTAAGCAAGATTATCAACTTACTCATGCCACTCCTAGAGAAAAGAAGGCCCACGGGTGGGCGCATTGGGCGATGGATCCCACGAGAGTGGATTTCTTCTATGGCGAATTTGAAGCTGGGTTAAGACATCCAATGGACCCCTTGAAGAGCTGGAAACTGCAGACCCTGCGAGCACCGAGTCTCCCAAAGAGCAAGCTGCCAGTGCTGAGATGGCCGAGCAAAGTTCTGAGCAGATGCAAGTGGATGATCCTCCAACTGGGGGCAAGAATCCTGTGATCACTCTGGAGGATGAAGAGGAAGAGGATGACGACCGTCCTCTTAGTACCAAGAAGAGGTTCAAGTTTAACCCCCCCAACTGATAAAGGGAAGGCCGTTAGCAGTAGCAGTCAACTCCCCACCATCCCAGCTTCTTATCCCGAGCTAGTCCAGGCTTTGGTGGACAAATTGAGTGACATTCCTTTGCTTACAGGGGTGGATAGCTTGTGTAGGGAATACCTCAAGCTAGAATTTGGGAAGGTCATGGTGAGGCAGGCTGCCGATCAGGACCTGGTGAGCAAGTTCACGAACAAGGGATTGACTGTAGAGACGTTCCAAGCCAGGTTGGGGCTGGTTCATTCTGAGGTAATACTTTGAGTTTTTTTTGTAACGGTCTCTCTTCCTTCTTACTCACATACTTTGAGTATATTTTAGTCGATCTGATCCTTGAACTTTCCTTGGTATAGGCACTTGCCATAGTCAAGCTGGCCACTAGCTATTGGAAAGCTGCAGAAGAGCAGGAGAAGTTGGCCAAGACCATGCATGCTCGAAAATCTGTCGAGTTGGAGAGGCTGGAGAGTGAGCATGCTAAACTAAAGGAGGAGCATTCCGACCTGGATGCTTCTTATGAAGCTATAAAGCTGGTCAGAAATGATTCTTTAAAGGACAAGGAGGAAGCCTGGAGTAAGCTTGGGAAGGTTCAGAAGGAGCTTGCGGCGGCCGAAACTGAGCTTGAGACGACCAAGGAGATGCTTCGTAATAAAGATGACTTTTTGACAGGGCTGCAAGAAGATCATGCTGCAGCTCGCGCTAAATGGAAGGAGGAGACCGACGCCCAAGTCAAAGCTACTGTAGAAGCTTACGAGGATAGCGACGAGTGTTTTGACAACATTCAGAGCCAAGCCTTCACCTTTTATGACGTTGGTCGCCGCCACATGGCTCGTCGTATTCTGGTGGATCCTTCTGTCGACATACCACTTCAGCAATTGGCAAAATGGGCCTCTGAGGAACAATACGACATGGCGGCTCGTAAAGGTCATCCTCTCATCCCTTATAATGACAACGATCTAGCTGCCCTAGCTACAGAGGATGAAGATCTGGAGGCTGAGCCATGGGTCGTCCCACCCATTGAATCTGTGAACTTTAATACTATGCTCAAAGAATTTGAGAATCCTGTCGAGCCTGCTTTTGATGATGATACCCCCAAGCATACCTTTTCTAAATTTGGGAAGCTTACCCCTTTCGAACAACAAGAGAAGGATGCGGCCCAGACTTCTGGTGATCAAGCTAGGATGGGCGATCAGATTGAAAATGCTCCTGCAGCCTAGTATTTATTTGACACATTTTGATGATGTAACAAAACATGTTCCACAACAATTTTCTTTTTTCTTTAAGTTGTTTATGCCTTGACCCAGCTTTTGGGAGGCAGTTCTAACTCACAACATTTTTGCTAGTTATAGTCCTGGCCCGCTTTGGGGGACTTATTTTTATTTAACCGTAGTTGACTTCTTATACTTGAATCTTTTGCTTTTGATTCTTGTATGAATGTATGCCGAACTAGATTTAATAAGATGAACGAGATCATTTTGAGCTTTTGGTCGGACTACTTTTAGAAATAAAGTCGACTTAATACTTGGCCCATTTGATAAATGAGATTGACTGAGAGTCGAATCTTTTTTAGAACGAGGTCGACTTAGATGTCAGACTTGTTTAGAGGAATGAAGCTGACTAAGAGTCGAGCTTGTTAGAACGAGTTCAACTTAGATGTCGGACCTGCTTAAAGGAACAAAGCTGACTAAGAGTCGAGCTTGTTAGAACGAGGTCGACTTAGATTTGGACCTGTTTAAAGGAACGAAGCTGACTAAGAGTCAAGCTTGTTAGAACGAGGTCAACTTAGATGTCGGACCTGTTTAAAGGATTGAAGCTGACTAAGAGTCGAACTTGTTAGAACGAGGTCGACTTAGATGTCCGACCTGTTTAAAGGAACGAAGCTGACTAAGAGTCGAGCTTGTTAGAACGAGTTCGACTTAGATGTCAGACCTGTTTAAAGGAACGAAGCTGACTAAGAGTCGAGCTTGTTGGAACGATGCACAAACGTAACACAATTTTTGTTTGAATAGAACTGCAACTTTTATTGAAGTAGTAGTACGATTACATAGAAAGCGGAGAGCTAGAACTAGAACAAACTCAAACTTGAAAACGGAAACTATCTTTGAAACTGAACTAGAAAACTGAACTAGAAGTAATATCTGATAAGGTGGGTAGCATGACACGGGTGCTTCAACTCTTCACCATCTAGATGGGCGATCATGTAGGTTCCCTCCTTAATAACTCGAGTAACGATGTAGGGACCTTCCCAGTTGGGAGATAACTTGTTCATCTGAGTTCTCCTTCCAGTTGACTCGATCCTCCTTAACACATGGTCGCCTACTTGGAATGATCTTATCTTTACTTTCTTATCGTGATAGCTCTTGGTATTCTGCTTGTAATTGACCATCCGTAAGTGAGCCGTATCTCGCTTCTCGTCAATCAAATCCAAGTCAATCAACCTATTGGCCTCGTTCTGCTCTTGGTCGAAGAAAACTACTCTGGCTGTGGGAACTTGTATCTCGACCGGTGCCATGGTCTCTGATCCATATGTAAGAGCGAATGGGGTTTCCCTTGTAGGCCCCTGAGTGGTTGTACGAACTGCCCAAAGAGCAAGGGCGAGTTCGTCCAACCAGTTGCTACGTCGACCAACCAAACCCGTCTTAAGTGCAGAAAGGACCAACTTGTTTGCAGCTTCATCTTGCCCGTTACACTGAGGGTAAGCGACGGACGACTGCCAATGTTTGACCCCTACTCTGCTCATCTCTTCCTCGAAAGCTCGAGAGAATTGTAGCCTGTTGTCCGACACTATAGCTTGAGGAATCCCAAATCGGCACCAGATAAAGTCGTGGATGAAATTGATGGAGTTCTCCTCTGTAATCTGGCTAACGGCTTGGCTTTGACCCACTTGGTGAAGTAATCAATAGCAATGATCACATACTTGCAATTTCCACGGGCGAGCGGGAAGGGTCCAATCAAATCGACACCCCACATATCAAAAGGCCAATTAGCGATCACCGGAGTTTGCTCTGTTGTAGGCAAGTGAGGTAGGTTAGTGAATCTTTGGCACTGGTTGCACCCTTGAACAAAATCATGAGCAACAGCCCTCATGTGCGCCCAATAGTAGCCCAATGTGATCAATTTATCGGCCAAGGTTCTGGCCCCTGGGTATCCACCACAGACCCCACTATGCACCTCGTACATCAGCTGAGTAACTTCTTGAGGGTGAACACATCTTAATAACAGCTTAGTGTAGGACCTCTTGAATAACACGTTTCCTTTAATAACGTACCTTGGAGCCTTTTTCTTGATAGCTCGAGCTGCTTTCTCGTCCTCAGGTAGCTTGCCGGTTTCCAAATATGCTCTCATTTCCTCAATCCAGAACTTGGTGTAGACCCAATCTCTAGTAGTATCCTCCAAGCATTGAATTTGAACCCTCTCATAAGCTGGATGTTCGAGATAAGAGATAGGTTCCCCATGATGCTCGTCCGATGTAGCCAGTTTTGAGAGTAGGTCGGCCAATTCATTTTCATCTCGACCAACCCTCTGTATCTTCCAAAATTCCAAGTTTTTGATCAGCTCCTTCACCAGGTTGTAGTATTTGACCAAGGTAGGATTCAGCACCTCGTACTCTCCTCTGACTTGGTTGACTATCAACTGAGAATCGCAGTAAGCCACGATCTTGGTTGCCCCAAAGCAATTTGCATATTCGATGGCTGCGACCAAAGCTTCATACTCGGCCTGGTTATAAGAAGGATTTGTTATCACTCCTTCCAGCTCGTCCACAGCTTCAAGCTCTGGACCATCTCTAAACTGTAGGGTCTCGATAATGATTTCATGAACCCTCTATCTTTCTTCGGCCCCCAAGTGTGGACCTTCTTCAACAATCATGTCATCCAGTTCAGCTGCGATCTCACTGGTGGTGGCCCCCGAGTTATTGTCGATTTGTAGGCATAGCTCGCCTATGAAGACTTGATCTACCATAACTGCATCTGAATCGACCATGGCATTTTGAGAGGGACGTGTCGGCTCAGTCATGACATCGTCATGTGAGTGATAGGTCGCCTCCTCCACGCAGGTGATCGTAGATAGTCGTGAAGTTATGGTGACAGACTTTGATAGCTTCAAGTATCCCTCAGGAGTTTCAACCTCTAGCTCCCTCTTATTTCTCATTCGAAGGACATGATCAAGGTAGGCTCGAGCTGTACTTTGCAAACATCCTACTCCAGCTAGCGTGGGAAACTTAACTCGTTGATGGGGGATGGAGGCCACCATTCAAAGTGCGACCTGGCCAGGGATACCCAAAATAGCAGCATAATCACTATTTACATCAATAACAATATATATTACCTTGGAGACTACCTTGTATGGATGTTGGCCTATGTCGACGTCCAACTCAATCTGCCCCTTAGCATCCACCCTATGGTTGGTGAAGCCTTCCAGTCGACCATCATAGCGTGACAGTTGCTCCTTTAAGAGTCTCATCTCTTTGAACGTCTTGTAAAAAAGAATATCTTTGCAGGCCCCCATGTCTATCAAGAGTCTGGTCGTCGTACACCCATCAATCAGCCCTAGGATAATGAGAACTTGCTCTCTGGCTGCTACATTGGTCGCTAGCTCATCCGGATAGAAACTGATCACTCATCCCTGATGTAGCTTCTAGGCGGCACGTGAGGGGCTTTGTTGATCTGGAATATCTTGTGCTTCAGAGCAGTATTGCTAGCTTGCTCAGTGATTACTCCCAAATTTAATCAAGGCTGCCTTGGCTCCTGCATACCACCAGCAGCTCGCTCACCTCCGCCAGGCTGAGCTCTTTTCACGTACATATCGAGCTTCCCACTGTCGACCCACTTTTGAATGATGCGCTTCAAACTCATACAATCTTCCGTGGTGTGACCCGTATCCTTGTGATAATCACAGTATTTGCTGTTATCCCTTCTGAACTTATTTCCTGGGTTCATTAGGGCTGGTGGGTCTAGCTCGACAGTGTTCAGGATTTCAGTTCGACTTACTGTTAATGGGGTAAATGTCTCGGGCACTCTCTCAGTCGCCCTAGTTCTGTTTTTCCCGTTCTTGTTGTTACTTCCATTCTTAGCTGGGTCTTTCTTATCAGTATCTACGTCCTAGGACTTGGGACCCTTTTTTTGATTCTTTTCCTTCCTTTCTTCAGCTATGGCCACATTGTAGGCCCTTTCAAATAGCTCTTGACGGGTGCTCATGCTCCTGACTTGCAGCTCATAGTCTAATTCTGCAGAAGTCACCCCATTTCTGAAGCAATTTATCACCTCTCTATCTGTCAGGTCCTCCTCGATTTGGTCGACCATCTCCTTGAACTTGGTATAGTAGCTCATCGAGCTTTCATTCTTTTCTTGTGCCAGATTGTTCAAGTCGGTGACCGTCAGCTTCCGGGCTCCTGCTGTCGAGAAGTGACCTAGGAACTTCTTCCTCATGTACACCCAAGTAGTAATACACCATGGTGTCAAACCACGAAATCAAGTCAATGCGGCCCCTGTAAGGGTGCTGGTCAACGCCTTGCACATCATATCATCCTCGATGGAGATGAAACACATGGTAGCTTCCAAATGCTGTATATGACTCTGGGCATTGGTCACTCCCGAATATTTGTCAAGAGTGGGAAACCTGAAACCTGGAGGAGGTCGTCGCTCGAGCAATTCCTTGGAAAAGGGACGAAGATTAAAGTCGTTTCGTTCGCCCTTTCCAGTATCCTCCTTCCTGTCGGCCTCCAATTGTTCTAGCCTTTTCTTCTACTGTAACCATTCAGGGATGAAGAGTAAAGTCGTTTCGTTTGCCCTTTCCAGTATCCTCCTTCCTGTCGGCCTCCCATTGTTCTAGCCTTTTCTTCCATTGCAACCATTCAGGGATGAAGAGTAAAGTCATTTCGTTCGCCCTTTCCAGTATCCTCCTTCCTGTCGGCCTCCCATTATTCTAGCCTTTTCTTCCACTACAACCATTCCCTAGCATCCAGATTATCGTCCCGTACGTGGGAGACGTCGTTGGATCTCTGTCGCTTGTCCTTGTGAGGCTCTCTTATTGAGTTTGCCATATGCCTTTCACTCCTCGTGGGAGTCACATCTCTACCTCTTCGACCTCTATGAGAAGGCGACCTAACTGAGTTTACTGGCGACCTGCGCCTATCCTCCCTGACTGGAGACCTTCGCCCATTCCTGTCTCGGCGAGAGTGCGACCTTTCTTCTCTGATAGGCGACCTATGCCCATTTCTATCACGGTGGGACTGCGATCTCTTTGTTCTAGCAAGCAACCTATGCCTGTTCCTCTCAGCTTCCCTTTGTCGCCTCAGCTCAGACTCAGCCTCCTGCTCCCTATTCGTATTGAGATGACTTCGCAAGTCGTCAGGTGGAACCGGTATGTGGGTACGAATGTGTGGCACAATCTGTCGCTCGTCATTCTGCCTTTCACTTTCGTTCTGTCTAGCACTCCCGTCAGGCTGTCTGTGAGAGACTTGGGAGGGGGCTTCCCTTTCCGACCTTCTGTCATTCTGCTCGGGCTCTTCCTCAATCGCTAGTAGTTTCGCTAAGATTCTAGCCCGCTCCACCAGCATCTCCTTTCTACTGAGGGGATTGATTGAGGGACCTGGTCTGTCGCCTGCAGCCATTTGCCCTGCTTGACGCTTTGGAGGGGCTGAGCTCTTTGCTCGACCATGGGCCTTTTCTCCCTTCTGCCGTCTGGCAAGCCTCTGCCATCAGCAATGCTATTCGAACATGTCGCCCTTCCATGCAGACGCAGCGGGGGAGGAGGAGGAGGCATGTTAGCATTGCGATTTCCAGCACCGGCCTTCGTGTTAGCACCGGTGTTTCCCTCATTATGTTCGTCCGAGGCTTCTGAAACATGACCGTCAGAAGTCACCATGGTTGTGGGCTGTATGAGATTTCGAGGTCAATATGCATAATTCCTGGCAATGGAACCAAATTGATGCTGCAAGAATCGTGCTTATCAATCTCCGTCCAGCCGAAAGACTAATCACTTGGCTTCTTGACCTGAAACAATGAACCCACGACTAGCCGGAATGGTCTTCGGCGAAGACCCTCGGGCGTGAGAGTAAGTACGGTGTATGAGAGCTAATAAGTTATATGGAACAATGTATTCTCAAATAACAAAAAAGTAATTACCTTGGAATGGTTGACGTTGCCTTGTATTTATAGTTGTTGATGATAGATATAATTGTTGTAGGTTTGCATGAAATCCCTATAATCTCGGATCAGATATGCATAAGAGATCTTGCCCATAAATAACTCCTGATTTGTAGGGAGTCCGTTATGGAAAGAGTTGTATTCACGCCTGGACTATGTAGGTCGTCGTTTGTTGGTAGGTCAAGGTCGCCTATTGGGTCTAGGTCGACCTGACTGATGGGCAAGGTCGTATCATACCCGAATAGAATCTGGATCGCAATGTCGGACCAAGCTAGGTCGAGACCATCTGAGGTCGGACAATGAGCTAGGTCAATGGATCTTGCTGAAGGGCCTTGGACCTAATAATAATTGGGCCTAGCCCACTGAGAATGTGGTGACAATAATATGTAGATGACATGGCTTGCTCGTAGATGACATAGCTTGCTCGCTGGGCCTAGCCCGTCACTTTTATTCCGTTCAATAAATATTAATCCCCTACAAATTTTAAATGGACGTCATTATCCTTCCATAATTTAAGGAGATAATGAAGTACTTTAGAGTTAATTATATTCATTAAAAGTTTTGTTTATCCACTACATTTGCTAAATAATTTTTTTATAAATTATGATAATAGCAAAAATTTCACTTAAAATATTTCCCTTATTTAACAACTAATAAATTTATAGATTAAAAATATTAATTTTAATAAATTATAGCATGTTTTTTTTTAAATTTAATCTATATTCATATTTTATCTTTTCATTTTCTAGTAAAATAACTAAATCACTTTCCATTCATTATTACAACAACAGAAATCTAAATATTTGATATATATTAAAAGTACTTAAAGACAAATCTATACTTATAGTATATTAAAATAGGCCAAATGCAAATAGGTATGGACACATCATCCTATTTTGGGTATTCTTGCATTCTCCTTGCACCATGTCAGCATGCGTATGAGTTTGTAATGGCTTTTCAGATTCGGCGTAATAGTTGTTTAGATTGGAAGATGCTAATAGTTATGTGAGTTGGTGATTATATTAAGTCAATTTTTAAAAGTGAAGTTATTGGTGTCTATAGTTGGTGATAGGAGAAAATGTGACTATCATCATTCATAAAGTAAGTTCACTCTTACTGATTAAGAATAAGTGTCTTCTTGTGGTGAAATATATAGTACTCTAATCATGTATATATAGGTGTTCATAACTACTATGACTTATGACGTTACAAATTTTTACCAATTAAAGGTTTAATTATATTAATTGGATCTTATAGTGACTATTGATTAACCGTAACCGTTGTTTTTTCTCTAATGAATTAGATCACAGAATAATTATGGGGATCCGAGGAGTCGGAATTCAAAGGTTTTTTCAGGTTAGGAGGATTAACATTATGGATGTCTTATCCTTTCAAAGTCTCGAGCCAGAAAACGAAAACGAGGAGGGGAATTGCGCAAAGTTTGGAAAAACACACTTAAAACTTCTCCTAATCAAAAACCAATAATTCCAACTAAAATACACTCTGACTTCCCTCTCCCCTGAAAACCTTTCCCATTTCTCTCTCTTACTCCAGCGCCCGCCTCTCCGAGATCCTCACCGCAAACCCTGGCTTCTTCTTCTTCTCTGACAGGAGTGAGATTCCAAAGCTCTCTCTCCGCTCTGCAACGCATCTCCGATCCCGTCAATTTCCAGGTAACAACTCAATAACGAATCTAAACTATTAGATCAACTGGTTTCTAGATTCTCTCTGTTCTTGATTTTGTTTTCCTGTACGCGATATTTTGATTCGTATGAGGTGTTGAATTAGAAGTCAGTGTTTGTTTAGGGTTTTTGAATTAGCGATCTGCAATGGCGATGACACCGGCGGCGGCTCAGCAGCAACCGGTTTCTGCTCAAGTTGTATGTGCTCGATTTGAACTTTAGTCGTCATTTCTGTTGTTTTGTAGTTTGCTGTATGTTTGATTGAAATATGGTTTTTGTTGGTAACATGTGTATAGGTTGGAAATGTTTTCGTTCAGCAGTATTACCATATACTTCATCAGTTGCCTCGATTAGTTCATCGTTTTTATCAGGATATCAGTAAGCTTGGTCGTCTAGGAGGATGGTACTATGAGTATCACTACTACCATGGATGTAAGATTCTGTTCTCTCTTTAAGTACGCACATATATAAGGATGTTATTTACTAACCAAGGGTTGCTAACATTGTCAAGAGTAAATGTAGAGTTTGGTTACTCATGCCATTGTCAAAATGGAAGCTAGAGGTATGCTCTATGCGTAAAAGACTTTTTCATCCTAACTCAATATTTGCTTACTTTTCTACTATTTTTAAATTGTAGCTCCCTTCCCAAAAATATTATCCTCTATGATTCACTCCTGAATAACATCTTTTCTCAATGAAAAATACAGGTTTATGTACGCCCTCAAATAGTAGTGCAACAAAATTTTATTATGGTAATGAATTAAAGGAAATTCAGGATTTCCTTTCTAGGTTGTTGTTCTATAACTTTCACCCCTGTTTTCCACTTTTGCTTTCTCTTTCTTTTTAAATTTGTCTTTAGTTATTTCTACAATTAACCTAAGATTATTCACTTTATGGGCTTGATCTGACAACAGAGGGTGAAACACCAATTTACAATATACCTATTCACAACACAATTGTGACCAAGTCAGAGTATGAGACAGCCAAGCGATCTATCCACTTAATTTTCTGTTTTCCTCTTATGTAAGGGAAAAAATAAAGAGGCTGACGACATGAGTAAGCTTGCAGTGAGAAGGCTCGCAGATGCAAAGTATAGTAAATATTTGCTCCGTCATTTTATTTTTCTTCCTTTGTTCTTTTTCCCTTCATCCTACATGACCGTTAGACTAATTCTTTCTTCTTAAAATTTTTGCGGTCCTTCCTTCAATAGTTCAGATGTTGTTAGTGATGGTGACTTTGTCTCTACTAAAGGAAATATTAAAGAAGGTGAAAGTGAAAAGAAGGCACTGAGAAGTTTAAAGTATTAGATGGTGCATGTTTGCCAATTTGAATCCAGTAGGCCAGCCATGTTTTAACAATAAACTTTATGTTTCAATAATCCCTTCCTTCGGGAAGATGAAGTACTTTTTATTTTAATTATAGGCTTTATTTGATTTGTGTAATTTGAATAAGTGGTGTCACTCTGTTGAAAAAGAATTGGTTAAATCCATTGAAAAGTGTTTGTTTTTATCTCTGCTTTTGATTAAATAATGTTCCTTTTCACTTTCACATGATTCATTTCACTTTTTAAACAGTTATAAATGCGTTTGGATCTTAAAAATAATTTAAATTCTTAAACACCTAAATTAATTAGACACGTTATATAATAATTGATTTATTTGTTTTATTTAATCCTATCACATTTGTGCCACAAAAAATAATAGATAAGATCAACCCCGTGTGAAGCACGGGTTTCTCCCTAGTTATTGATTAAAGGTGGACTATTTTCTAGGAAATATAAAATGAGCATTGTACCGGTTAAACCCACATTGAAAATATATCGTATATATTTTGATGTCAATTATCTCATGTACTTTGATTAATTTAAATTTATTTTTATATTTTAAATTTATTATTGTCCATAGAAAAATAATCAAACTACAAGTTAATCCATTATTTTTTTTCTTTTTTAATATGTCATTGATAAAAATATTTATGAGGAAATTCACCACTTAGTTTAATAATTAAATAATAAATTTTTATATTAATATAAAATTTCAAACATAGTAACATTTATATTGTTAATTAACAACAAAAATATTTGTTAGTAGATTCACCTCTCAAGTTTTATATTTAAATATTGGCAAAATGCAAAATGCAAACTTAAATTTTTATATTTTTTTACCACTTTGTCTAAAAAAAATATGAAAGTGTGTGACATCCCACACACATTGACAAGTCAAAAGGTTGACTTAAGTCAGATTTGTTACTTTCTTTAGTATTAGTTAATTTAGGCAAATATTGTATTTATTGTAATTAGGTTATTTTAATTGACTAACCTACTAACCAAATATTGGTAACTCTCACTCTCAATCTTCCGTTTCATCTCTTTTTACGCGTCCTACGCTACTTCTGATCCGATTAAAATCTTCAAAATGTAGACATTACGTTGTCTACGAGTCTCGAAGTGATCCTCTCCCTATCACTTTTCTCCTTCAAGAAAAGTGATTTAGGGTTAAAACGGAGATCTTGACTCGTCTTATCACCTTTTCAATTCATGTCATTTACCGTCCGAACCGTTAGGTTCGTTGATTGTTTGGTTCGTTGATCGTTATTTACCGTCTGGATCGTTTGATCCGTTGATATTGTCTTTTCAATAACGCTCTTTACCATCCGAACCGTTTGGTTCATTGATCGCATCTTTTACAGTCCGAACTGTTTGGTTCGTTGATACCTTCAATTCAATACTGTCATTTACCGTCCAAACCGTTTGGTTTGTTGATCGTATTTACTTTAACGTCCAAGTCAAGAAATTGACTTGTCGATTGTCATTTCAATACCGTCATTTACTTTAAAGGCCTTTTCCTTCTCGTCATTTTATCAAAAAAGGGTAACATTATAATGCCCGTTTCAAAATCAAACTTTATCCTTCTCCGTCGTTTTGTCAAAAAAAGGGTAACGTTATAATACCCGACTCATTTTCAAAACCTCTCATTCAAACTCCTTTTCAAAATCAATGTTTGTTATTCAAACTTCCTGTCAATCAAAGTTTGTCATTCAAACTCATTTTCAAAGTAACACACACACACACACGCACAATTTTCGAGAAAGGTAGGAAGACTCGTTAATACGAGGCGTTCCGGGTGATCACAATTTTATTCTTCGCGAAACGTAACCTGACCTCCGAACCTAACAATCTCTGTTCAAACAACCTTTTCCTATATATTTGCTCCTAACAAAAATTATCTTTTTTCAAATGCCTTTTCCTAAGTTTTGGCTCCTAATCAAAACGACCCCTTTCAAATAGCCTTTTTCAATGTTTTGGCTCATAATCAAAATAGCGTGGCAACTCCTCTTTTCCGTGAAATCAAAAACCGCTTGCCGCCCTCGTGATCCAGGTAATTTCAGTTGGCGACTCCGTTGGGGATTTAACATGTTTTTTTTTAAACTACCTTCATTTGAAAAAGCATTTATGTGGGTCAAACTTTCGTTTACCCTTCCTCGTTTTTGTGCGTGTGTGTTTTCTTACTATTTCGTGTTACTTGCTTTTCTTTTCAAAAAAAAAACTTTAAACAACTCCGATTTTCAAAACATTGGAATGTTTTCAAAAAAAAAATGTGTTGCTTTTCATCTCTCTTGAAATCATAACATGTTCGTGCATATTTGTTCAATAAATTGGTTTTCGTGCAATATTTTGAACTGCTCATAAATTCTTTAAAACACATTTTGAAAATATCTATTTTACTCAGAAAAAGAATTTAGTGACCGCACACTATGCGCATTATTACCATGTACACTGCACGCTACAACCCTTAACCCAGAGTGACCGTTCAGCTGCAACTTGATTGGCCTTCCTATGCCTCTCTCGTGCGCACGGGGTCATCCCAAATATCCCATCCTAGCCCGTGTAACCATGGACTCTTTATGTCATACTTCGTCCAAGACCTTGGTTGGTTTTTGGCTTAGTTCGTGTCATAAAGCCTAAGTGTATGTTTTTCACACCGATCTCCCTCACAAGTCAAAACTTAAAAGTTGAGATCAAAGGTCATTTCTTGACCCGGAGTCTTAGCTTTTGGCTTTGACTTTGACGCAGAACCATGTTGAAAATATACCCGTAGGTTCAATGTGACGCCGTGTCATCAAACCTTTAAAGTTTTGGCTTAATCAAAATGGCGTGGCGACTCCTTTTTTCCATGAAATCAAAAATCGCTCGCCGCCCTCGCGATCCGTGTAATTTCAGTGTTCTACTTTGATTAAGTTTATTATTCCGCTGCCAGCCATTATGGAAGGACATTTGAATCAATAATGTCCTCCTGTTTTGTATGGAAATAATTATGCTATTTGGAAAGCTAAAATGCGTTTTTCATCAAAGCAATTGATTAGAGAGAATGGCTTAGTATTATCGTTCCATGGTCTCCTCCTAAGGTTGAAAGTAAGAGTGAAGGGGGGGGGGAAACCTCAGAAAAAATCTTCAAACTCAAACCTGAGGTAGAATGGACTAGATCTGAAGTCACTGTAGCTAATTATAATTCCAAGGCTCTTGGTGCTATATCAAGTCATGTGGATGAACACGTGTTTTGACTTGTTATAAATCAAAATGTAGCAAAAATAGCCTGGGATATATTGCAAGGTCACTATGAAGGTGATGATAGTGTTAAGGCCACTAGGTTGAGAATTCTCATGACCAAGTTTGAAAACTTGAGGATGAATGAGATTGAAGACATCAAAAGTTATTCTGCAAAATTGAGAGAAAACTCAAACGAATGTCTCTCCCTATGTGAGCATATATCTAATGCTAGGTTAGTGAGTAAAATGTTGAGAACTGTTACTGAAAAATTCAACATTAAAATTGCTGCTGTTGAAGAAGCTCATGATACCACAACCATGAGTTTAGATACTCTTGTGGATATTCTGACCATGTTTGAGATGAACTTGTCAATTCAACAGCAACACAAAGCTGAAAATATTGCTCTTGCAACTGCTCTCTCAAATATATCCAAAGTGTCAAAAGAGATCGAAGAAATTTCCAAAGAAATTGACACTTCAAATTTGAAAACTGAAGATGTTGCCCTCTTAACAAAAAAATTTACTTCATTCTTGAAAAATAAACGGGACAACAAGTTTCCTTCACAAATTCAAAACACACTTGAAAAAACAACAGAGAATACTGAGAGTAGTTTTAAGAGACCTACTAGTTTTACTAATAAAAGATCTGAATCTATTCAATGTAGAGCTTGCAAAGGGTTTGGGAACTATGCCAATGAGTGTGCTAATAAAACTCTGAAGAAAAAGGGAATGAGCTTTTGTGTGACCCTTAGTGACAGTGAGGACGAAGATGAAACGCTAAACTTAGCAATCATGGAAATCTCGCTTCTAAGTCACTAACATCCGACTGATGTTACTTCAGATGTAGTCAAACCAACCATCACATGTTCTGACTCTGAGTTCAACTGTTTTAACTCTTTACTTTTTGAGAAAACAGAGAATGAAGAAGAGAGTGATGTAAGTTACTAAGAATTACTTGATGCTTATGCTGATTTATTTGCTGACTGGGAAAAGCGAGTAGAAAAACTTACTGAAATTTCTACTTTAAAAGGTGAACTTGAAAAAGTTACCACTGAAAATGACAACCAAAAGGATGCCATATCCAAACTCGAGGTCATGCTCACTAAACGTGATATTGAACTCGAAAAAACTAAAACAGAACTTGAAAAGGCCAATGAAACTTTTGCAAAATTAAATACTGGAAAGGCCAAACTTGAAGAAGTTTTGAGTATGGGAAATAATTCAAAAATTGGTCTTGGCTATGAATCCACATTTGTGAAAGAATAAGAGGGTCCCTCAAAAACCAAAGTTTTTCAAAATCATAAAACAAATCCTAAGAAAAAGAGGTTTGTATGACACTACTGTTTTTTCCCCAGGTCACATCAGACCCTTTTGCTACAAAAGGATTCATGATCTCGGAAAATCTGCTCCTCAGATGAGCCCCCGAATGTACTCACATCACCACTCACATCACCAGAAATCTGGTCAGTTTGTGTGGGTAGAAAAGAAAAGTGAGGAATGAAATGTAGTATTCACCTCACTCAAGAGCAGCATAGTTAGCTCATGGTACTTTGACAGCGGGTGCTCAAGGCACATGACAGGTAATGTAGAGTTCCTCACCGATTACACCATAATTAAAGGTGGAAACGTGAACTATGGGGAAGGAGCCCAAGGTAATATTGTTGGTAAGGGTACTCTATGTGTTAATCACATGCCAAAATTGAAAAATGTCTATCATGTGGAAGGCTTAAAAGCTAATCTCATTAGGATAAGCCAACTATGTGATGACATTTTGCATGTTAGATTTCACAAGCATGAATTCAAAGTGTTTGATAACACTGATCAATGCTTGTTCACTGGAGTAATGTCTCAAGATAATTGTTACAAATTTGGTGACAACTTATCCTACCTTAGCTCCAAAATGAATGATCTTGAGGTTTGACATCAAAAGTTAGGTCATGCAGGTTTTAGGAAAATGGAAGAGTTGGTGAGATTCAATGTTGTTAAACACTTACCCAAACTTGATTTTAAACAAGTAAGTGTGTGTAAAACTTCCCACAAAAAGGTTGATCAAAGTTCCACTTCTGAGATTTTGGAACTAATCCATACTGACCTTATGGGACCTATTGAGGTTGAAAGCTTAAGTAAAAATAAATACTCTTTTGTGTGTGTATATGATTTCTCTAGGTACACATGGGTCCTATATTTGAAAGAAAAGTCTGAAGCACTTGAAGTGTTTAAAGTTTGGTATAGGAAGGTCAAAAACTTGCATGGTAAGAAAGTAATTAAAATTCGGTCTGATCATGGAACTGAATATGAGAACACTTTTTCTCTGAATTTTGTGACTCCAAAGGAATAACCCATGATTTTTTAGCCCCTAAAACTCCTCAATAAAATGGGGTGGCTGAAAAAAATAATCGTACTTTGCAAGAGATGGCTCAGGTCATGATTAGTTCTAAAAACATCTCTAAACAATTCTGGGCTGAGGCTCTTAACACAGCTTGTCACATAGGAAATAGAGTCTACTTGAGGGTTGGATCAACCATGACTCCTTATGAAATTCTTCTTGGTAAAAAATGTACCCTCAAGTGCTTTCATGTTTTTATGCATATGCTATGTTCTGTATGATAGAGACTATCTGTCAAAATTTGACTCTAAGAGTGACAAAGTTGTATTCCTAGGGTATTCCACAAATAGACGTGCTTATAGGGTTTACAACCTTAGAACTAAAATTGTGATAGAGTCTATTAATGTCACTTTTGATGATACTGCTGATTTGAATCTAAAAACTCTTGAAGATGATGTCTCAGGTTGCGTGGAAACAATAGAAGATACCCAAAATACAGCTGAACAGAAGCAGCAAACAGGGCTACAGAAATATGATGTAGGTCCTAATATGATCACATCACCACCTACATCAGGACCAAATGAGTCTACATCAAACTCAGAAAATTCGTCTGACAGTTCAGACTATAAAGAAGGGAACCTGGACAGAACTAGAGAGATACCAAGCAGGATTCAGAAGAATTACCCAGTCACACAGGTGATTGGCAATGTAAATGAAAAGGTATGCACAAGGGAGAAACCAAGAATCAACTACAGAGAATTGGCTGGATTGACCTGTGTAAGCTCATAGGTAAGCAAGGTAAGCTCTTCCTGTTTCGTTTCTCATCTTGAGCCTAAGAATGTTAATGAGTCAATGAAAGAAGATAACTGGATTGTGGAAATGCAAGGGAAATTAAACCAATTTAAGAAAAATGATGTGTGCGTCTTGGTCCCTAGACCTAATCGGGGGTGTTTTTATTTTGGGAACAACTTAGTGTCTTGGTATAGTCAAAAACAAAATTGCGTATCCCTCTCAACTGCTGAGTCAAAATATGTTGTTGTTGGCAGCTGTTGTTCTCAACTTGTTTGGATGAATTAGATAATTAAGGATTATGGGCTTAAAAGTGATATTTTAACTGTCTTTTGTGATAATCTAAGTGCCATAGAAATATCAAAAAAATTATGTTCAGCACTCACGTACTAAACACGTTGACATTAGACATCATTTTATTCGTGATCTTGTTGAGCAGAAAATCATTAACATGGAATCTATAAGTACTGAAAAACAGTTGGCTGATATTTTCATCAAAGCCCTTGATTTTCAGAGATTTTCTACCCTAAGAAAGTCTTTGAGTTTGTGTCATCTGATGGTGTGATCCCTCGTGTGATCACACCAGAGCCTATACTTGTATATTTTATTTCTAACAAAATAAAAATTTTAAAATGCATTGCATGATACATCTCAGTGTGGTCACTTGTATTACATCTCTGATATGACTCCTATCTGTATTGTGAATTCTTCTTAAAAAGTGTTAACATCTGTTGACTCAAATTTATCCTATTGGATGTCTCTTGGTAGGTACCTAATCTAAGGAAAATAGTTGCTCCACTCTTGGTATGAAGCCATTTCAATGTGATCAAAATGACATCAAGAGAAAGTTTGGGTCAAATTGACAAGATCATTCGAAAGAGGGCTATCTATGAAGGCAAAGAAGAGTGAAAGCTACCCACAAATAAAAAATGAGTGGGTGCATCCTAGAGGCCAAGCAATACAAGAATTCAATTCATTGACTTTCTTAGAGGAGATGTGTCCCCTAATGTGATCACATCCCATACCACACATGTACTGAGATTTTTCCTTCACATGTTTATACATTATGCATCATTCTCTTAGACATAAATTAGGTCAACCTGGTCATTGGTGAAAATATTAAACTAATTTTTTTTTCTTTCCCTCATTCGTTTGGTTAAAGGATCTTGTGCTCAATAAAATCGTGAATCTCTTATTTATGATGATAATGTGTTTAGGGGGAGTATATTTGCGGATCTTTGTGATATTTTTATGGCAGGTATATTATTCACAAAAGAGAAAGGAATTTGACCTCTTCAAGGTTTGCTAAAAATTGATCCTTATCATCTAAGGAATTCTAAGAGGTTGAGGTAAGTTCCTATTTCGGATGCCAAGGTATTAAGTTCTATCCTTCTTAAACAATATCTCCCTAGGTGTCCTTCTCCTACTAGGTCTTTTCTCCCTCCTACTATCTCCTCATAAATAACACCTATCTCTTCTCAATCATTGCACCCGTTTCAATTTCACTCCTGGGTTCATCCATTCTGGTAAAAAAGGGGGAGAAGTAAGTCAAAATTGAGGATAGAAACTGAAGTGATGGAAATTGAAGCTTGTTTAGTGGGAGTTTTTCTATATTTGGTAATCTGGTTTTATCTGTTTTTTGATGAAGGGGGAGAGTAAGTCAAAATGGGAGATACAACTGAAGTTGAGGATAAGCTGTAACAAATTCAGGGGGAGTTGGATCATTTGCTTATTTAAGGGGAGATTAATATGCGATAATTAGTTTATTTTATATGATCTTGGATTATGATTCGTTTCGATCAGAAAGTAACAAATCAGGGGAAGATTGAAAGTGTGTGATATCCCACACACATTAACAAGTCAAAAGGTTGACTTAAGTCAGATTTGTTACTTTCTTTATATTAGTTAATTTGGGTAAATATTGTATTTATTGTAATTAGGTTATTTTAATTGACTAACCTACTAACCAAATATTGGATATGTTTAGTGTATATTTTGGTTATTTTCTAGGATCTCTCACACAAGGAAAGAGTCTAAGATAAGGAAGGATTGCTTGGATTGAATAAAGAAGGTAGAAGTCTATTTGGAAAAGATCTTCTCAAGCAAATCATCTTCTACAAACAAGGACATCTTTCTCTATATAATAGAAGTGCACGGCACATTATTTCCTGTGGTTTTTTATGCTCTAATCTGAAGTTCCAAAGAAACAAAAGAGTGTTTTAGTGTGATAGATTATTTTGGTTATTTTGTTCTTCTCTTAGTACAAAGTTTTTGTGTAAATCATCTTCTATTTGATTTAATAAGAGAAGCTTTTTATTGTCTACAGCTAGTTGTTGTAGATGAGTGTTTAAATTCATGTTCTAATTTGACTATGCTTATTATTCCGCTGCTTTAAGTACTGATGTTAGTGATGGTGCTATCACACCATGACTCACATCAGGCGTTTGTGTGTTCACTTTTCATTCCCAGCCGCTCAATTTCTTTCAAAATATATAACTAATTGAGATCAAAAATTGAATAAATACATAGTAGGTGAAAATAGATATAAATGTAGGTGAATAAAGATATCTAGATTCTCACATTTAAAAAAAATAGGTAAAAATAAATAAATGTCTTTCCAATTAACACTTTCATCTAAGCATTTTAAGGTCTTGCATTTAAATAATTTTAAAATGATTAAAATAAAATGTTTTGAAAATTGAAGAAAAATTACAAGAGAATGTTTAATTTAAATGAATGATAATGAAGGTAGTGTATTAGCAAATTTTGTAGTATAAATAGTCTCTTTTAACTTTTAAGAAGGATAATTATGTCAAGGAAATAACTAATTTATCAAAAATAATTATGATGTAGTGAATTAGTATTTATTGTAGTGGTAATAGCTCTTTCCTATCTTTAATTCAAAAAGAAATTTTTAATTATTTATATTGGAACAGAAGTATTTACCAATTGATGAAGTTACATGAAAGCAAATCTTCCGTAACTGAGCCCAATTTAACACTTCAAAGAAGCCCATTCAGGCTTTATAAAGGGCAGTGTGTTTCGGCTTTTATAAAATTATACTCCCTTTTTCCGGAATAACAAGTGACAAGTTGTAGACATCCAATTCTTAACTCAATATCCATGATTACACTAATATTTGTCTCGCCTTTGTGTTTTGATAAATATCTGTTAATTTTGCCATGTTTCATTAAGTTTCTGACTAACTTTGTTAATTTTGAACATAACTGACTAACATAACAACTGAAGAGGGCAAAACAATCAAAACTACATGCTTGTATCATACGAAACTACGTGTCTCACATGAGACAACTTCTCCATAACTAATCTGATTCACTTTCCTTCTTGATCTCTACTCTTCTAATCCAGGACTTAACTTAATTTGTGACTTCCTATAATCTTGCTCACATATTTACTTCATTACCAAACACTCCTAAATCAAGTATTTGATTCATTCCTTACTTGTTACTTCTAACTTGGTAATCATGTAATTCATACCTATAAATACAAGGTTTCTCCTCCTTGTTCAGGGACCTTTTCCTACACATGTTTTGTTGAATTCTCTCTTAGACATATGACACAAAACAACCATAATTCTCTCTCTAAATTAGTTTTTTATCTCTTCCCACAAGGATCTCAACCCTTTGTCAAGGCTACCCATTGTAAGCTCTCAAAATCACAAGGTAAACTCTTACACTTTTATATTATTTTTCTCAACCCCTCTAATTGCTTTTAGAGTAGTGTAATCCTATAAGAAAATGATTAGCCTAAAGTCTCTTCAAGTCATGAGATGATCTCAAAGCACGCAATTCGACATTTCAACTCTAATTAATAAATTAATTAGGTTATACATGTTTATTTGCTTTATTAATTATTGAATTGATTGATAACACCTAATTAGCAAAATCAATAATGAGATTGGGTGGAATTGATGCTCTTTAATCTTCCAATTAAATAAATTAACCCCCGAACCCTTGAATCTCTTTAAATAATCAAAAAAGTTTTTCTTATTGATTTTCTCAAATAAATCAATAATGAGATTGGTGTGGTCGTTGCTTGTTTTTATTTTAGTTTTTTTTAACTTATTTTTTCATCACCTAAATTGAATCACACACACGTGCACATCATTATATAATTGTTTTTATTGCACTACATAACCTATTTTAACATAGGGACCCATACTAAGGATGGATGTCGTCACCTATGTCTCTGGTCTCTCCAAAGTTGGTGTACCCCCAATCGCGGTTCGCTCCTATATGATCGTTATACTGCGGGGAACTTAAGTCGTAAGCCTGCATAAATCCCATGCAACATTCTAGGCGTATTAAGACACTACTTGACCAGTTGGTTTGACTTAGGAGCTATTTTATTTTTTTGACCAAAATAAAGTTATGTGCAATATATCATGTGAAGGAACAAGCTAATGTCCCAACGGAATGTCCCTTAAAAGTTTATCCCTAACGAGAAAATATCATTCACAAAGGTTCATTACACAGGTTTTGTTTTACAAAAAACTAAAATAATCACTAAGTCACTAGGTTTTGATTTGAATGGTGGATTTCGATGCAAACGTGGGACCTTTACCCAAATTGTCCGTTTGGGGAGTGCAATACAAGTGAAATACAAAGGGCTCACATTCGATGGTGACGAATCCACAATTCCAGGATTTAGTTAGAAACTCTAAAACGGATTCACCTCTGTCCAACCAAGAATAGGACTTAAAATCTAAAAGCCTTTAACCCTTCATACCCTCACTCAGCCAACTTGTTGGGACTTGATCATGGTTTAACACAGTTGCTACACATCTAGATTTGACTTCAACACAACAAGTTCGCTAAACCAACTTCAAGCGACAAATGGGGGGAGAATTTCAAACCCGCCTACGAGTTTAAGGGGAATACTATGAGAAAGAAATTGAATTACTTCATGCCCGCCTACAAGCTCAAAAAGAATATTATGATAAATAGATCGAAACGCTTCGTGTAATGGTCAAACCCAAGGATAAGAGACCTCGACCTAATGAAGAGCGGGACCATACCTATCATAATGGATCCAACCAACAAAGGCTCCTCGAACCTAATGGATTTAACCCTCATAACAATGAAAAGTACCTTACTAGAGTGAGGATACCAAGATACTATGACAAGCTTGAAAGGATTACTCAAGAGGGTATCCTTGACATCCTCATAAAATAAGAAAAAATTAGAACAAGGAAATGTGGTCCTCTCAAAGATATGGATCCTAATCATGTTCATCAATTATTTTGCAAGTACCACAACTTTACCGACCATGACTGTCATGACCCTAAACCTAGGCACTATTTTAATCACATGTTGAGCACGTGGGGGTGGGGTGCGTGGCATCTCATTTCAGGCATTTCATAATATTTGTTAGTTTTATGTGTTAGTTTTGATATTTTAATAACTTATTTGATATTTTAGGTATGTTAATAAATTAACTTTAATTATTTAATGACTAATCGAACAAATAGGAGTGTAGTAGTGAATTAATAATATTGGAAAATTTAAATAAGAACTTATAAAATGTTGATGTGCTTAAGTGTAAAGGTTGGAACTTAAAGAAACTTAATTGGCTCAACTAAATGCTTAGAGGAGCTTAAGTGAAATTTATGTAATGTATATCCTTAGTTTGTGTTATGGAGAAGCTTCATAAACACAAAAACATCAGCCATTGTTTCTCTTCTCTGTTCCATGAAGCAATACCTAGGTTTTCATTCATAATTTCCCCGTAAATCCAATTCTTGTCCATTTTGCAATCCGTCTTCGTCTAAATGTTCAGGAAGCCGAGGGAATCATTTCTATCCGATTAAAGTTTTTGCACTTTCGTACTATTTTGGATCTAAGTTATTATTTTCTTCCTTCAACCCTTGCTCATTTGATGTTTAAAGTTGATATTGTTGATGGATAAATGTTTCATGTGATTTTCAAGCATTTGTCTTTGAGTTGGAATGGATGGAAATGAATTGGGATGAGTTGAAATGAAGTTTAGTTATGGTATTGTTGTTTGAGGTGTAAAGATAGAGTAAAAATGTTAAGTTTTCAAGCCTTGCTGATGTTTTAACTTCAGACTGAAATTTTGCTGAAGGGCACAACTCGTGCTGGAGGGCACGAGTCATTCCCCACCTTTGGACTCGTGATACAAGTGGTGTAAAAATTTTTACTCGTGCTGGATTGGGGCACGAGTCGTGCTGGAGGGCACGAATCGTGCCCTGCCCTGTTTCCAGCCATGTTGAATTGTCCTTTTAGAGAGATTATTCCTAACTACCTAATACATCTTTTTAAACCCATTTGGACCCTAATGAAAGTAGGATATATGAACTATCAATTGAGGTCTTAACTTGTCCAAAATGGTCTTAGGAAGGTTGTGTAATCTTGTCTTGAAATTGGTGGAAAAACAATGTGGAACTTAACCAAAGTTGGTAAAACTTGGTGAAATGACCTTGAACATTCTATTGAGGTTAAGCAATTTTGTATGAGAATATGTAAAGCTTATTTTTAATATATTGTGCCAATGCATTGTAACATATTCATGGTGTGTTGTTCAATAGTGTATTGAAACATAAGTTGCACTATTGTGTTGGTTTGAGCATGAGTAATATTACCATGTTGATTGATTGATATCTCGAGTGTGGATTTATTTTCAAATATCGATTTATGTGCTTGAAATTGTGTATTAGCTGATATTATTAGGGGTATAATGGAATTTGATCAATTATGGAAAATGTTCTATGAGTTGACTGAATAACATTATATCTGTGACTTTCCCCTTCTGTGGCTACAATTGGGGTGATAGCTTCTGTACTTAGCCAAAAGCATGTACAGATAGCGAGTAATATTATATGGTTCTCTGAAAAATGAGTCTTATAAGATGGTGAATAAGTATAAACAGTTCACTAAAGAGAGGAGTTAATACTCTCATGTTGTATGACATATTATTCAGATGGGAAAGGTAAATTGAGGTAAAGTAATGTGTTTACCGCTTTAATTAAGGTGTTATGTGTGTAAACATGTTATGTGTGGCATCTTATATGGCATCTTGTTGCATCATAATAGCTTACTAAGATTTATTCTCACCCCTTCTCCCTTTTACTGCTTTAGACCGCGCTGAGACAGGAGGCCCGAACCAGTGAGACCGGGGAGGAGTTTAGACGGCTTTCTTTTGGGATTTGTCAGGGTATGTGGTATAGTTCGTTTGTGGTTGGGAGTATCAATTGGATACTACTCTTTTGGGGAAAACTTGTATATAGTACGGATTTTGTAAAACGTTACATTTGTGTTTATGTTGTAACTAAAACAGGTTGTTGTTTTTGCAAAGTTATTTTATAAACTTGCCTCCAAGTGGAGATGCATAGTTGGTTTTATCTTGGTTTGTAAAAGTCGAGTATGCGTATTTAAAAGTAAGCAAAAGTTTTTAAATTTAAGTGACTTTTAGAAGCTAGGAGACCCTCCCGCTCGGGGTACGAGCTAAGGTTCCTGGTTGGGGTCCCCACAGTTGGTATCAGAGTCTTTGGTCTAGAAGTTAAGGGTATACGTCTAGATTAAGGGGGAGTGTGTGATAACTGATGACGAGTGTTTGATGCAGGGGGTTTGTAAAATGGCTGGAAATGATGATGATCAAAATAGGGCTCCAGAATATGAGGGTAATGTTGGGGCAGGTGGAAATCAGAATGAAGAGACGATGAACTTGTTCAGAGTATTTTTACAGAATATGGTAACTCAGGGACAAGCTCAGCATCAACCCGAGGTACGTCCAGGCCATGGATTAGAAAGGTTTGTGAAGATGGTTCCACCAAGTTTCAATGGAGATCCGGATCCGGTAAAAGATGAAAGATGGCTCGAGGCAATGAACAAGTTCTTCCCAGCTATGGAAAGTCCCGATGATGAAAAGGTTAGATGTGTAGTTTTAAACTTGAGGGTCCCGCAGAGAATTGGTAGCAAATTTTGAAGGAAAGTTGGGAGCGGGATCATACGCCTCAGACTTGGGATAATTTCACTCGTAAGTACAAAGAGCATTTCATTCCAATGGTAACACGTGATAAAAAGGAGGTGGAGTTCTTACGTCTAGATCAGGGAACCATGACAGTGGCTCAGTACTCAGTCAAGTTTATGGAGTTGGCTCATTATTGCACTCATTTGGTACCGGATGAAAAAAGAAGAATTTATCGTTTTGTGAAAGGTTTGAGACACGAATTCAGGAAGCAGTTGTTGACACACAACTTCCCAGATTATCAAGCAGCTGTGAATAGGGCCTATCGAATTGAGAATGATATTGAGGAACATCGTGGAAGACCGTAAAGTGGTGGTGGAAGCAAGCAAAGGTATCAAGGACAAGGTTCAGGACAAAACAGAGGGCATCCAAGGTCTTCAGCCCCAGGGAGTGTTCGAGGGGGACATGTTGCAAGTCCGATGACTCATCCAATATCCGGTCAGTATGGGGTTGTTTGCAATTTTTGCAAGAAGATTGGGCATACTGAAGACAGATGTTGGAGTAAGCAAGGCAAGTGCATTGAATGTGGAGCATTGGGACATTTTAGGAGGAATTGTCCAAAGTTACAATGGGGACAAGCTTCAGGCAGTGGTCAGCAAGGTGGGCAACAGAGAAGTGGTATAAAGAGAGATAATGAAGGAAAGCCAAAAGAGAAAGTTTAAGGTCGAGTCTTTGCTTTGGGTAGTGGATAGGTAGATCCTACAGTAGTCATTAGAGGTATATTACCTATCTCAGGAGTTAAGGCTCGTATTCTTATAGATCCCTGTTCATCTCATTCATTTGTGGCATCATATTTTGCTTTTACTTTGCTTAAATTGCCTAAGATTTTGCCATATGTGTTGGAGGTTTCTACTCCTATGGGAGAGTGCCTCAAATCTTCTCTGGTTTACCATGGTTTTGATGTTGTTATAAGTGGGCACGTATTACCTTTTGATTTGGTAGAATTACCAATTCGTGATTTTGATGTTATACTTGGCATGGACTGGTTGAGTAGTTATTATGCATCAGTAGATTGTCGTAAGAAGCGAGTCTCATTTTCTATGCCTGGTTTGCCTATGTTTGTGTTTGATGCGGATAAGTCATTATTTGGTATTCATGTCATATCTGCATTAAAGGCTCTAAAGTTATTGTCTATAGGGTGTGAAGGTTACTTGGTTTATGTTCTAGACTCGAGTAAGGAGTCACCCGAATTATCTCATGTACCTGTTGTGAGTGAATTTGTAGATGTATTTTCAACGGAGTATTCCATGCCGCCAGATAGGGAAGTGGAATTCTGTATTAACTTAATGCCAGGTACAATGCCGATATCAAAAGAACCTTCTAGAATTGCACCGGCTAAGTTGAAAAAGTTGAAAATTCAATTGCAAGAGTTATTGGATAGAGGCTTTATTCGTCCGAGTGTTTCACCGTGGGGAGCACCGGTACTGTTTGTAAGAAAGAAAGATGGCACGTTGCGATTGTGTATCGATTATAGATTGTTGAATCAAGATACCATTAAGAACAAGTATCCTCTTCCTCACATTGATGACTTGTTTGATCAACTCCAAGGTTCAGTGATATATTCCAAGCTTGACTTGCATAGTGGGTACCATCAGTTGAAGATCAGACCAGATGATATCTCCAAGACAGCTTTCAGGACAAGGTATGGCCATTATGAGTTCGTTGTTATGCCTTTTGGGTTGACAAATGCACCGGCTGTGTTTATGGATATGATGAATAGATATTTTAAACCTTACCTTGATAGCTTTGTGGTAGTTTTCATTGATGATATTCTTGTCTATTTAAAGTCCCGAGAAGATCATGAGAAGCATTTGCGAATTGTGTTATCTGTTCTTCGTGAGAAACAATTGTTTGCGAAGTTAGCAAGTGTGAATTTTGGCTCGAGAAGATTGCATTTTTGGGTCATTTGGTTTCAAGTTCAGGTATTGCCGTGGATCCTTCAAAGATTGAGGTTGTGGTCAACTGGAAACAACCTGCGACATTGACAGAAGTCCGTAGTTTTCTGGGGTTGGCAGGTTACTACCGAAGATTTATTGAAGGGTTTTCGAAGATTGCAACACCATTGACTAAGTTGACTTGGAAGGATGTATCATTTGTGTGGGATGCAAAGTGTGAAGCCAGTTTTGCAGAGTTGAAGAAGAGATTGACTACAGCTCCAATCTTTACCCTACCTGATGGATGTGAGAACTTCGTGATATTCAGTGACGCGTCAAAGGAAGGTTTGGGTTGCGTTCTTATACAGAATGGGAAGGTGATCGCGTATGCTTCGAGGAAGTTAACACCGGCAGAGCAGAATTATCCTACACATGACTTGGAGTTAGCTGCGATTATTTTTGCATTGCATAAGTGGAAACATTATCCTTATGGAGCTAAATTCGAGATTTTTACTGATCACAAGAGTTTGAAGTATTTGTTTACTCAGAAGGAATTGAATAACCGGCAGAGGCGATGGTTGGAATTGCTGAAAGACTATGATTGTATTATTTCATACTATCTGGGAAAAGCTAATGTGGTTGCAGATGTGATTAGCCGAAAGGCTTATTTGTCAACATTGATGTCCCGCGAGTCGCAATATGAGATGTTGTTTGCGAATGTTCGAGTTATACCTACCTTGTATGGAGATATTAAGGAAGCTCAATAAAATGATTCGGAGTTAAAGAAGATTATGAGACAGATACAAGATGGAAGAGCCGGGGATTTTGCATTGAGTAAGGATGGAATGTTAACTTTCAAAGGTAGAATTTGTGTACCATCTTCAAAGGAGATCAAAAGACAAGTCTTAGAGGAAAGCCATAAATCTAGATTTGCGATTCACCCGGGAAGCACGAAGATGTATCAAGATTTAAAGAAAGGTTATTGGTGGAATGGAATGAAGAGAGAGATTCCTGAATTTGTTTCAAAGTGTTTAACTTGCCAACATATTAAAGCCGAGCATCAAAGACCTGCAAGGTTACTTCAACCGTTGGATATTCCGGAATGGAAGTGGAAAGGTATTGCAATGGATTTTGTGACTGGATTACCTCCTACATCGAAGAAGATGGATGCAATTTGGGTAATAGTGGATAGATTGACCAAGTCGGCTCACTTTTTACATGTGTCAATGAAGTATTCGATGGAAAAGTTAGCACAAATGTAAATTTGAGAGATTGTTCGACTTCATGGCGTACCAGTCAACATTGTATCAGATAGAGATCCAAGATTTAAATCGCGATTTTGGAAAGCTTTACATGAGGCTTTGGGTTCAAAGCTGAGTTTCAGTACGGCATTTCATCCTCATATAGATGGACAGACAGAGAGGACTATCTAGATTTTTGAGTACATGTTGCGTGCGTGCGTGTGTGATGGATTTTCATTCATCTTGGGAAGTTCATTTACCTTTAGTTGAGTTCGCGTATAACAATAGTTATCAGTCCAGCATCGAAATGGCACCTTATGAGGCTTTGTATGGGAGAAAGTGTCGATCTCCAAGTTGTTGGGATGAGGTTGGTGAAGCAAGACTTTGGGGTCCAGATTTAGTTCGGGATTCAACTGAAATGATTAAAGTGATTCGAGACAGATTGAAGACGGCTCGAAGTTGACAGAAAAGCTATGCCGACAATAGAAGAAGGGATTTATCATTTCAAGTTGGGGATTATGTGTTTTTGAAAATTTCTTCGAAGACTGGAATTAAAGGATTTGGTAACAAAGGTAAATTGGCGCCAAGGTATGTTGGTCCATTTAAAGTTTTGGAGAAGATTAGCAATTTGGCATACAGATTAGCTCTATCCCCATCTTTTTCTTCTCTTCACGACGTGTTCCATGTGTCGATGTTGAGAAAATATATTTATGATCCTTCGCATGTATTGAGTACTCCACCCGAGTATATTCAGGCTGATATGACCTATGTGGAAGAACCGTTGAGAGTTATGGAATCACAAGTCCGGGAACTGAGAACAAAGAGCATTCCGGTTTTGAAAATCTTGTGGAAGAATCATATAGTTGAGGAAGCCGCTTGGGAGTTGGAGTTCGAGATGCGTGAGAAGTATCCGTGGTTGTTTGGGCACTCAGGTAAGTAAATTTAAAATTCGAGGCAAATTTTCTTTAAGGGGGATTGAGTGTCACGATCCTAAACCTAGGCACTATTTTAATCACATGTTGAGCACGTGGGGGTGGGGTGCGTGGCATCTCATTTCATGCATTTCATAATATTTGTTAGTCTTATGTGTTAGTTTTGTTATTTTAATAACTTATTTGATATTTTAGGTATGTTAATAAATTAACTTTAATTATTTAATGACTAATCGAAACAAATAGGAGTGGTGTAGTGAATTAATAATATTGGAAAATTTAAATAAGAACTTATAAATTGTTTAGGTGCTTAAGTATAAAGTTTGGAACTTAAAGAAACTTAATTGGCTCATCTAAATGCTTAGAGGAGCTTAAGTGAAATTTATGTAATGTATATCCTTAGTTTGTGTTATGGAGAAGCTTCATAAACACAAAAACACCAGCCATTGTTTCTCTCCTATGTTCCATGAAGCAATACCTAGGTTTTCATTCATAATTTCCCCGTAAATCCAATTCTTGTCCATTTTGCAATCCGTCTTCATCTAAATGTTCAGGAAGCCGAGGGGATCATTTCTATCCTATTAAAGTTTTCGCACTTTCGTATTATTTCGGATATAAGTTATTATTTTCTTCCTTCAACCCTTGCTTATTTGATGTTTAAAGTTGATATTATTGATGGATAAATGTTGCATGTGGTTTTTGAGCATTTGTCTTTGAGTTGGAATGGGTGGAAATGAATTGGGATGAGTTGAAATGAAGTTTAGTTATGGTATTGCTGTTTGAGGTGTAAGGATAGAGTAAAAATGTTAAGTGTTCAAGCCTTACTAATGTTTTAACTTCAGACTGAAATTTTTCTGAAGGGCACGAGTTGTTACCCACATTTGGACTCGTGATACGAGTCGTGTAAAACTTTGTACTCGTGCTAGATTAAGGCACGAGTTGTGCCCTGCCTTGTTTCCAGCCATGTTGAATTGTCTTTTTAGAGAGATTATTCCTAACTATCTAATACATCTTTTAAACCCATTTGGACCCTAATCAAAGTAGGATATATGAACTATCAATTGAGGTCTTAACTTGTCCAAAATGGTATTAGGAAGGTTGTGTAATCTTGTCTTGAAATTGGTGGGAAAACAATGTGGAACTTAACCAAAGTTGGTAAAACTTGGTGAAATGACCTTGAACATTCTATTGAGGTTAAGCAATGTTGTATGTAAATATCTAAAGATTATTTGTAATTTTTATATTGTGCCAATGCATTGTTACATATTCATGGTGTGTTGTTCAATAGTGTATTGAAACATAAGTTGCACTATTGTGTTGGTATGAACATGAGAAATATTACCATGTTGATTGATTGATATCCCGAGTGTGGATTTATTTTCAAGTATCGGTTTATGTGCTTGAAATTGTGTATCAGCTGATGTTATTAGGGGTATAATGGAATTCGATCAATTATGAAAATGTTCTATGAGTTGACCAAATTACATTGTATCTGTGACTGTCTCCTTCTGTGGCCACAGTTGGGGTGATAGCTTCTGTACTTAGCCAAAAGCATTTATAGATAGCGAGTAATCTTATATGGTTCTCTGAAAAATGAGTCTTATAAGAAGGTGAATATGTATAAACGGTTCACTAAAGAGAGGAGTTAATACTCCCATGTTGTACAACATATTATTCAGACGGGAAAGGTAAACCGAGATAAAATAATGTGTTTACCGCTTTAATTAAGGTGTTATGTGTAAACATGTTATGTGTGGCATCTTATATGGCATCTTGTTGCATCATAATAGCTTACTAAGATTTATTCTCACCCCTTCTCTCTTTTACTGTTTTATACCGCGCTGAGACAGGAGGCCCGAACCAGTGAGGCCGAGGAGGAGTTTGGACGGCTTTCTTTTGGGATTTGTCGGGGTACGTTGTATAGTTGGTTTGTGGTTGGGATTATCATTTGGATACTACTCCTTTTGGGAAAACTTGTATATAGTACGGATTTTGTAAAACGTTACATTTGTGTTTATGTTGTAACTAAAACAAGTTGTTGTTTTTGCAAAGTTTTTTTATAAACTTGCCTCCAAGTGGAGATGCTTAGTTGGTTTTATCTTGGTTTGTAGATTACTCAAGTCGAGTATGTGTATTTAAAAGTAAACACATGTTTTTAAATTTAAGTGACTTTTACAAGCTAGGGGACCCTCCCGCTCAGGGTACGAGCTAAGGTTCCTGGTCGGGGTCCCCACAACGACACTAGTAATTGCCATCATTTGAATGACATCATTCAAGACCTAATCTTTAAGAAGGAAATAGGGCTTCCTAATAAGGTCACTAACCCTCTCCTTTAGAAGATATCAAGAAGACGAAGCTACAAGAAGAATTCAATACTTACCACTTTGGTGCTACAATTATCATCTCTCTTTCTCCTTTGAAATAAATTAGGTTTAAATATTTAAGTATAAACTCGAAGAGCTTTTCTAGACCATCTCCTCTCTCCTTCTAGTTTGTAACAACTGAATTATGGAGTATGTTTGCATTTCTTTATCAATGAGAGTCCTTTTTAATTCCCATACACTTTCCCTAAAGTTGTTCCACCTCGTGAATATCATTAGATTTCATACAATTTCTGAAAATGATGAGTTAGCTCAATCTAAACATGATAAATATACAAAGCTAATGATGAAATCATTAATGAATAATAGGCCCATAAACCATAAATGTCACATCTCAAATTTAAAACTTTGCCAAAGATAATACTTGTGTCTAAACTAGTTTGAGAAAGAAAGCTATCATTAGAATGCCTAATGGCTAAACATTATCACTTTTGTTGAAAGTCAATGATCAACAAAGGAAAAAAGCCAAAGACGTTACTGTCAACATCAATTCTAAGAAGAGTGGGGTTGCTCAATTCAAAAGCTTTAAGAGCACACACAAAAAAAAAAAAAAACTCTCAAAGCTTTCAAAGAAGGAACTCCAACAAGTTACAACGAAGGCAAGGAGGATTCCTCAAAATCGTCACCCTACAAAGAAGAAGATTCAAACTATTACAACGAATAAAAAAGGATTCCTCAATACTACCTCCTCTTACAATGATACTCGAACAACAATGCAAACGAAAAATACTTTCAACACTAATCCATGAAAAAAGATGTTGACCCCTAGGTAGTAATAATGATTACTTTTCTCTTAAAGCTCGTCAAGAAATTTATAAATGATTCAATTTCAAAACAATCAAATATTCAAGACACCAAAAGATAAATACAAATGGGTCCACTAAAGGTAGAACAACTTTTCTACATCCTTGAGCCATGTAGCGTTCTTTGTTAAGTCTAGGGGATTTCTCTTGACAACTCTCATACATAATCTTGAAATCCAAGCATTAAGGTTATGAGCTTCCCATTTCTTCATTCCCCAAACCAATCTCTTCTTAAGTCATACAAACACTTCAAGCAAATCTACACTATGGGCTACCTTCTCCACCGCCTAGTCTCAAATATGAAGGAGTTACTCCGAAAATGTCAATATCCACAGAGTCGATGCTTGGATCAACTTTTCAAAAAATAGAGATCGCCCCCTCAATAAAATGGGAGTTTTATTCATCAGTCCCCATAAAGTATTTGAATACTCATTTATCTTTTCAATGAGATTTTCCCCACTGAGTCCTCTTTCGAATTAACATACTTTTCAAAAAAAAAAAAAAAGGGACGCAAAACAGATGCCCACTAGATTGAAAACTGAAAGGGGGATCTATGCAAAAATTAGGGTGTATCACAAAAAAAAATCAAATATGAAGGGAGAGTATTCTTCAACATTCTTCAAATCAAAAAGCCTCACAAACCTATTTACGAAGTCATCCAGTATTCTTCAAATCAAACAGTCTCACAAGCCTGTTCACAAAATCATCATCAAATATACCTTTTTCTTGGGGCTTGACAAGAATAGAGTCTTGGATAATACATTCTTCGAGTGAGCAACACATCCACCACATCAACAGTTGTCTCCTTCCACCTAAAAGATATGACTTGACTCAAATGAATATTTACAGTGACCTAGATGTGCTTCCACAATGGTTACTCATAAGAAAATCTATAACAAAAATGAAGAAACAGTACAGTAGTCTCGTACGAGACAAGCCATCTCGCACGAGACAACCTCACTGATTAGCAACAATTCTGTAGAAAACCTCATTTGGTCCCAACTTGTCAAACCACATCTCAAATATACACTTGATGGATGCGGTTTTACCCATCCAAAAGATATGTTTCCAAGTTTATTTAGTGCTCGAAACCTTGGGAATTTGATATGTTTGTTAGTGTTTTGATAGTTCAGGGGTTGATGTGCAACAATGCTGAAAATAGAGGATCTGAGCTTATTTTAGAAATTTAGGGACCAAACTGGAATTATGAAAAATTCGGAAGGAATCTAATATTATGAAAGTTCAAGGACCAAAGTGCAAAAGGAGAAAAGTATGGTCACCAAAGTGCGACTGTGCACTTGCGAAATGAATCCAAGGAAGGATTGCACAAATGAGGCCAAGACAAGGCCATGGTCGACCAAAGGAGCAGCAAAAGCAAGCTGACCGCGACAAAGGAAGTGGCTGGCCGAGGAACAAGGGCTGTGGCCGAGGCAGTTTTGGGCGGCTGTACATCAGAGGTTGTTGACATGGGCGACCGCTGAAGAAGACTTGGGTAGTCTCTAAAGATTAATTTCCAAGGCCGTGAAGTTGCTGTACACTTTGGCGACCGCTGATGCAGGATGGGCGACTGCCCAAGTGGCGGATCAAGGGGCGGTTTGCAGACGGATTCGGGAAAATTGGGCCTGGTTGAACAGTTGGGTAACACGTTTGGCAGCCTAGGGTTTCTATAAATTCAGCAATTGGTTTTTTAAAAGGGGAGGCAAACTATTTTCCAGAATAGAGAGCAACATATTTTCGTGGTTCCAAATCCGATTCGAGGTTTATGATTTCTGTTTTTATTCTTGTAATTATTCGGATTATGAGTAGAGAAATTACTTTTTCGCAGATTGGATGTAGCAACTATTAAATTTCTATGCTAATAATGATTTAATTCTTCCCACACTTTTCTTGTTCTTGTTCAATTGAATTTTGCTTGAACCATTTTTCAGACTTCTACAATATTGATTGATATTGTGGGTCTTTAAATTATTAGGGTTTAAATTATTGCACTTGCATGGATAGTTTTTACATTGGCCTAGATTCTATTGAATAGATCTATTTGAAGACCTTGAGGAAATCGGACGTATCTAAAATTATTTGTTCTCTGGTTTTTAATGTATTACTCTATGTTTTGTAGACCTTGCGGGAAACATCACATCGAAGTAATAATAGGATTGCAACCCGGCCATCTAACCATCCCAACTCTTTAAAGTGAACGATTTCTTGAACAAGATTAGCAATTGTTTTTATAAATCAGCATAGAAAAAAGATAGTTGTGAAACTCAATCCGTGAATCCTTGTCAATCTAGATCTTATTATCTGTTTTATTTTTATTAGTTTAATTTCTTTGTTATTCTAGTTTAATCAACCAAAAACCAAAACCCCTTTGTTACTTTTTACATTAACTAAACCAATTTGTTCACACACAAATTTCTGTGGTTCGACCCTTACTTTTGTATATTGCTACTTCGGTAACTTGTACACTTGCAAGGAATTTTATTACACGAGGATTTTATCCATCAATACCCATACATATATTCATACATCTCATATGTACACCCATATACATGTTTATGCATATGCTTATACACAAACTCATTACCCAAAAATGACCAACATCGTATGAAGTGGCCATTACACAAACAAGCGTGGGCACCACCGCGTAAGTCAAAACTAAACAACTAAAATATGGAAAAATCTACTTGGAGTCATTATGTGCTTAACAGTTACAAAATGTAAGAAATGTTCAGATACATCCAATGCCAATGCATATATCCCTGTATTACAGGAGACGACAGAATCTCCACTTCAACCGACAACCACAAAGGTAGTATCCTCGAAAAACACCACAAAATCCTTGTCCTCGGCAACATCAGCAATGTTTGTGACCTCAGATGGAGCATCAACAAAGTCTGTAACCTCGAAAGACTTCAGAAAAGTTTGTGATCTCGGATGGAGCATCAGAAAAGCCTGTAACCTCGAATGACTTCAGCAAAGTCTGTGAACTCAAATGGAGCATAGACAAAGCCTGTGACCTTGAACGAAGCCTCAACAGAGTCTGTAACCTCGGACGACTTCAGTAAAGTCTGTAACCTCAGATGGAGTATCGACAAAGTCTGTGACCTCGGGTGGAGCATATGAAAGTATGTAAACTCGGACAACTTCAACAAAGTTTATAACCTCGAACGACGCATCAACAAAGCCTGTAACCTCGAACGGAGCCTCAACAGATTCTGTAACCTCAGTCGATCAACAAAGTATGTGACCTCGGATGGAGCATCGGCAAAGCCTATAACCTTGGACAGAGCCCTAAAAGAGTCTGTAATCTCTGATGACTTCAGCAAAGTCTATAACCTCGGACGACGCATCAACAACAATGAGATATTTTTGTGATTCGGGTCAGAGTTTTGATTCCTCAGTACAAATGTATCCATAGTTCAAAAACCTTCAGACAACCTCAGCAAAGATGGTAACCTTAGACAACGTTTCTGCAACTTAAACAATCAATTATTTTTAGAATTGGGTCAGAGTATAGATTCATCAATGTGGATTTACCTTTCACTTAACAAATTGTTTTTCAAAATACTTGAAATATCCTTTTTGAGTACTTTTGGAGTCGAACTACGTTTGGTCTGATTCTCAAATATAGATACGTAGGCAGCTGACGGAGGAAATCTCCCTCTTATTAAAATTATCTAACAAGTGTACTAGTTTATTAATGCAGTAGTATGCACAATGCAAGGGTCGAATCCATATGGACTCGTGTGAAACAAGTGTATTTTATTAGTGTAGAAGTAACAAAAAGCGGTTTTGATTGTTTGAGCAATTATTAATCTAAGAGAGCAAGAAATAAAAACAAGTAAAGAACTCAAGGAACAAGAGATTTATGGATTGAAGATCATAAAAATTGTCTCTTTATGATATTTAAATCATGTAAAAGAATTCAATCTCATTCAAGGGTTCGTTCACAATAATATAGGGTTGGGATGTTTGATGTGCGGATTACAACCATAATATATCTATCTTGTGTATACATTCTTGGTATGTTGGTACATTCAATTTAAAACATAAGAATATAAAAACCAAGATTCGTTTGATTTCCGTGAAGTCGTCAATTGAATCTATTCTTCTCAACCATGGTCAATGTATAGATCGTCCACGTGAGTGCAACAATTTATACCCAATTCACGAACCAAGAATTAGCTATAAATAGCTATAAAAGAATAAATAAATAAATAAAAACTTGATCCTGAGTCTTGAATCCTTATTTAAAACTAGAAAAAGATAATAATAAAGCCTAAAGATGTCCCAAAACTTGGTTGTTGTGTCATATTTATACATGGGAGAAGAGGGTCAACTAAGGAAACAACCGACGAAACCTAATCTAAAAAGGAGAGAAAATTGGTGCTAGCGGGGGGGGGGGGACAGCACCCTTTATGGTGATGCAAAAAACGAGTTTCTGGAATTGGGGAGCAGGCGCTCTCCCTCCTCGAGTGCGTGCGCTACTCGACAAACTTTTGAAGGTCATAACTTTTTCATACAAAATTTGATTGGGACGTGCCACATATCGTTGAAAAGATATCGATGAGTTATATCCAATGGTAATGGATAATTAGGGGAATATCCACTTTGTCCTTCTGTAATTTCCATTCTTTCCTACTTTATCGCTCTACTTTTGATCGTTCCTTTTGTACTCATTAAAATCAATATCCATGACTTTCTCATTCTATTCTATATACTCATAAACACTCCAAAAAGGCGTCAAAACACCTATGGTTGAACATCAAATATATATAAAGATATATCATTTGTATGGATGAAAACACATCCATCAGCAGTCGTGCGGCACAACTATCCCAATATACAGAATGATGTCATTTCTATCGATAACATAATTTCTTCCATAAGTCTTGTCGCCAAGGGGCTCTGTATACACCCCATTCTGAACTCAATATTCATGATTACACTACTCTTTGTCTCGCCTTTGTGTTTTAACGAAGATCCGTTAGTTTTGTCATATTTTTTAGGCTTCTGACTGATGTCATTAGTTTTGGATTTAACTGACTAACGGAACAACTGAATAGGGCAAAACAGTCAAAACTATATACTTGTCTTGTACGAGACTACATCGCACGAGACATCCTCTCCAAAATATTCACTTTCCTTCTTGATCTTGATCTCTCATCTTCTAATTAGGGATGTACATTAATTTATGACTTTCTAGAACCTTTTTCACGTATTTACTTATTTATCAAAATTTGCTAAATCAAGTCTTTGATTCCCACCCTTTTATAATATTCTTATCAAACCCTCTAACCCTCTAATTGCTTTTATAGTGGTGTAATTTCATAAAAAAAATGATTAGCCAATAGTCCAGTCAATGCATGAAAATGATCTTGAAACACACAATCCGACATTCCAATACTAACAAATAAATTAATTAGGTTTTATTTGCTTATTTACTTTATTAATTATTTAAGTGATTGATAACACTTAATTAGCAAAATCAATATTAAAATTGGGTGGAATTAGTGCTATTTGACATTCCAATTTTATAAATTTACCCCGAACCCTCGAATCCTTTGAATAATTAAAAAAGTTTTTCTTATTGTTTTTCTGAAATAAATAATAAGTTACGAGACTCGTTAAATCACAAAAATTCACCATTGCTACAAAAGTCAATAATTTTTAACTTCTTATTATGTTTCCTAAATTATCAAACTATTTTTACTAGGAATCATGCCAAATCTATGTGGGTTCACATTTTAGGCATTGTGTTTTACCACTATTTTGGCGACGGGACATAGGCAATCCAACTAATTTGGGGAATGTAGGTCCATATCTCATTTTTTACAAGGCAAAATCATATTTTTGTCACTAAATTTAGCTTTTTTTACAATGTTTTCACTGAACTAATATTTTGAGACTTTGACCAATAAACCTCTCAGTCAAATGAAATCGAACAATAAATACATACATTTTTGAAACTCGCCAATAAGTCTCTGCTAAAAATGTGGACAAAAATACGACTACTGCAATTCCCGCACGTACCAGCGCCTTATACGGTTGATGGGCAAAGATTAGAATTCGCTGATTCGCACTCCCTATGCATTCTCCCTCCCCCTTTCTCTCTATTCCTTTTTTTCTCAGTTAATAAAAACAGCAACAACTGTGAAATTTGCCCTACAGTTGTTCTAAAATAATGGCATAAAACTAAGAAATTTACAAAACAGTTATAACATAAACCAACTCTAATCTTGAACAACTGTGAAAATTTATAAAACATTAATGTGAAATAGACTTCTCAGTTTATAACATAAAACAACACAGTTATAACATAAACCAATTATATTTCACAGTTATTTAAATAACTGTGAAATATAATTCACAGTTATTTACACCAAAACTTGTGTCCAAGTTTCATGACAAATATTAGTTGTTCAACAAACTCTAACCAAAATAACTGTGAAATACACATCACATTTCAAAAATTTATCAGTTATTTAAGCAAAATTACCGTGAAATACAAATAACAGTTATTTGACAAACAATTCATAAGGATGAACAACTGTGAAAACCTATAAAATGTTAATGTGAAATAGAATTCTCAGTTTATAACATAAACCAGCACAGTTATAAAATAAACTAATTCTATTTCACAGTTATTTAAATAACTGTGAAATAGAATTCACATTTATTTACACCAAAACTTATGTCCAAGTTTTATGAGAAATATTAGTTGTTCACCAAACTCTAACCAAAATAACTGTGAAATAAACATGACAGTTCAAAATTTATCAGCTATTTAAGCAAAATAACTGTGAAACAAACATCACAGTTATTTCTCAAACAATGTATAAGGATGAACAACTGTCAAAACCTATAAAACATTAATGTGAAATAGAATTCTCAGTTAATATCTCCAATTGTTGATAAATTCAAACTTTCCCAAACAACAGTAATTTAACCTAACACCGTGTAATGCTGGCAGGAGATGTAATCGGGAAAGATCTGCTAACATTGCTACACATCTCATTCAATACAACAGTCAATATTAGGGCCAAAATGACACTATGGAGGGACTGATACCAGAAATCTTAGTAATAAAACATAAATTTTAATGAAACTGATTGGAGAGTGATAAATGGAGTTTACAAATTTGGAAGCCCGATCATTCTAGTGTGTTTTCAGAGTCGGCGATGTGGTCGGAAATTATTGAGGTACCCACTTGAAGGTGGGTGCCGAAAATTATAGGGAATGAATATTGATTTGGGTGTGGGTTGGAATTGTGATTTTATAGGGGTGATGGTATTGATGTGCAGTTTCGACATTATGAAATAACATAGAATGTGCGAGGGATTTATTGGTGAAATCGATTTCAATCCAAGGCTTCTAAGGTGGAATATGAAATGTTATGTTTTTATTGTTAAATTTCACCCTCTGTCAGGGACTTATTGATAAAAATCCCTTTTTAAATATTCTCACAAAACTTTCACAATTTTTAAAATGTGTTCATTCCATTAACAAATTCACTAAAAATTTAAAGAAATTTAGCCACATAAATTAACGTGACTTGAACGGTATAAACCGAGATACGAGTATGGGCTCGTTCAAGCTGGGCCCAAATGGATTGGGCCATAAACATAGTCCAACACACAAGTATCAGGGCCGAGGAACACTTTCCTCGTATGACGAGGATCATCCACCTCGTCCTTATATCATCATGTTTATGCCATCATACTCTAAGATATCATCAGGTGATGAGGAGAGAAAAGTTCTTACCTCGGCATATCCTAAAATACCGAGGAAATAGATTTGTTTACCCCGGCATGTTACCTTGCCGGCCACGCACCAAATAACGAGGAAGCAGAATCATTCACCTCGGCATACCTGCCAAGGCCGAGATAAAACACTTCTGTTCCTCGGCGTTCCGGCTAGCAGATTACACAGTCCTTATCAAACAAGGATTCTACAGTCACGATCCAATCAGGATTACAATTATCAACATCAATCCAAGTCAAACAATGACTCCTCAACAGATATAATTCTCTTAGGATCATATCTTATCTCCTTACAAGTTCACTTCAACATGGATTCTATCAATCCATCCCTATAAATACAAGCCCCATGGCTCATTTTTTGGTACGTTACTTTTTACATTGGGGAAACTCTGTCAATTTGTTTTCTCATATACAAACCGTGAACTTACTCTCACGCCGGAGGGCCTTTAGCCGGATCCGCCCCGGCTTAGTTTACGTGTTTTCTCTTATTTTCAGGCCTTGCAATCACCGGAGCAATTATCGCTTGGATTTGGGCTGTTTTGACGATTTTGGCATCATCAATTGGTTCCATTGCCGGGAAATCGATTCAAACACCCATTGTTTGGCCTGGAAAAGTCAACTGCGGCCTGTTTTCGGCCGGAAATTTTCTAGTTTGAACGAGAATTTCTTATTCCGTTTGGGCTCTGTTCTTGTTGCCGCCGGATTCTGAAAAAATTCGGCCGGAATCTACCATTCGCGTCTGAAGTAAATTGTTTGGCCTGAATTTTTTGTGTTGGAAAAATCGCAATTGGCTGTTTGTCGTTGGTCAAAATTTGCCCTAATTTTGGCCAGAAATTTGGATCTATTGGAAATCGTGATTTTGGAAAATTTGCACTTGATAATTTGCTGTTGACTTACAATGGATGGACAATTTGCAAGTGTAACCGCTGAGGAGGATCAAACCCAAGTGAACGGGGCGAACACTGGAGCCGAGGAGCTGCCTCCTCCTCCTCCTCCTCTACCTCAGCCAGATGCCCTTCCCCCCCTCTCCATGACCCTTCGTTCCAAGGGTCAGGTGAATGCCGAGGGAGAAGGTGCTGAGCTTCCTCGTCCTACTCGTACCCGCGGAAAGCAAGTAGGAAGGAAGAAAACAAAGAATGCCGACGCCGGTCAAGCAGGAGGAAGTCAACCCATTGACCGACGCTCTTTGTTACATAGGCAAATGGAGACATTACAAAGAATGTATGAAACACAGGCTGCTCTCTTACAATTAGACCCAGAGCATTCCATGGCTGAATTTATTAGGCCATCTGTGGGCAACCCCCTCGAAAAGGGACAGGATGAGCAACAACCTCCTCCCCTCAAGACCGGGGACCTACCAAGGCAAGCCCCCCGGGATTCTCCTCATCCTCGGCACAACAGTAAGCAGAGGGCTCCAGTGGTCGACCTGAGAAGCCACTTAACTCCTAGGGAAGAGGAAGTAAATTCCAGGGACCTAAGAACGAGACTCAGCTTGAACAGACGCCTATCCCCTGCTCGTCTTGTCATGGCACCTAGGCATCCCACGCCACCTCGATCTCGTCGACCAAATTCTCCTCGACCTCGTCGACCGGATTCTCCTCGTCCTCGGCATCGAGAATTTGCAAGGCCGAGGACACCAGAGCCGTACAGGATGATACTTGGCGGTCAAGACCTGGAATTAAGGCGTGACAAAGCTCCTTCCAAACGGGACAGCCACCGACATGATGCGGAGCACAGTAGGGTGAATCATCGCCCCAAGGACAAATCTGTCAGAAGCTCCCAACGAAGCACCCGCTCAAGCAGTGACAAGGGAGTGGAAACCAAGCAATGGGAGCTGTTGAAGCAAAGACTGGATGACATGGAGAGGGGAAAGAAGTTCAATGACGATGATTATGACTGGGCAACACGTCCATTCTCTTTGAGAATAACTGCAGCTCCACCTAATCCCCACCTCAAGCTCCCTAATTTCGAAAAATACAATGGCACTACTGATGCAAAAGACCACGTGCAAAGTTTTGAACAAACTATGAATCTCCTCACCACTGTTGACGACCTGCTCTGTAAAGCTTTCGCAAGCACCTTCTCCGGAGCAGCTTTGACCTGGTTCCGTGAGCTTAAAAGAGGTAGCATCGATTGCTGGAGAGGCATGAGGAGAATGTTCTTGGACCACTTTGCTACCGCTGGTAAGAGGAAGATAAGGCTGGCCGACTTGGCCAACATTGAGCAGGGAAAGGGAGAGACCACCCTCAGCTATTATAATCGGTTCTGAAAAATGACAGACCAGGTTGAAGAGAGCCTCATTGATAGGGAAGTTATTATTTGTTTCAACTCTGGCCTAAAATCTGGTCCCCTCGTTTATGAACTCTCAGCCAGGGAACCTCAAACAAAGTCCGAGCTATACAAGGTAGCTTATGCCATTTCCATGGCTGAGGACAAAACAAAGAAAAGGGGAGCTGACAAGACAGAAACAGAGGCGACAGGCACTCGCCAGAATAATAATGGAAACGGCAAGGGTTCCAAAGGGAAAAACAAAACAAGGAGCACGGAGAAGCTTGAATTTACTCCTCTTACTAAGCCCATCTCTGAAATCATGCAGCTGGTCAACCTTCCTCCACCTCAACCAATGACCGACAAGCCAAAATTCCCTCGTAACATGAACAAATATTGTGATTTTCACAAAGACAACGGGCACACCACTGATGGCTGTTGGGCCCTCAAGAAAATAATCCAGAAATGGGTCGACGAGGGAAAGTTAGATCGTTATGTCATGAAAAAAGATAACAAGCGGAAGCGGAAGGAAGAGGAAAGTGAAGATGACGACAAAAGCGAGGATGAAGACCGCAGGCCTCCTAGGGCCAAGTTGCATGTGATACGGGAAGAGGTAACTTCTACCTGAAAACTAAGGGACCAAATCCACTAGCTGAGCAAAGTATACCATGTTCCTGCTTGGATCCATAAAGCAGAAGAGGTCATTAGTTTCTCTCCTAATGAGTTAGCTGGAAGCCGAGCAGCTCGTGAACAACCCTTGGTGATAAAAGGCCGAATAGACAATGTTGAATCCGAAAGACTTCTCGTTGACACGGGGGCCTCTCGTGACATCCTATATTATTCAGCCTTCCAACAGATGGGCTTGAAAAACACCATGTTGGAACCCTACCATGGAAGGCTAGAAGGATTCACCAATCACAAGGTGGGAGCCAAGGGAACTGTGGAGCTAGAACTTGAAGTCGGTGATCATCCCTTCCTAGCTAAAGCCACAGTCAATTTCGTAGTCATGGATTTGACTAGTGATTACCATGCGATTATAGGCATTCCAAGTCAAGCCAAACTTGGGCTGGTGGCCTCACTTCCCCACCAACGAGTTAAATTCCCCACTCGGGCATGGATTGGATGTGTGAGGGCCACCCCCAAAGACTTCTTGGAACATGTCGTGAAGAGCAGAAAGAAATCCAAAAGTGTGGAGATAGATACCCCCGAGGAAAACATAAAGATCTCAAAGTCTCAGAAAACCACCGAAACTAGCTCCAGAATGAGCTATATTCGTGAGGTGCTTGCAGAGGAGGACGAACCTATGGTCCAAGAAATTGCAGATGACCAAGGCATAGTCCTACCTGTACCTGTGGAAGATCCTATGGTCCAAGAAATTGCAGATGACCTAGGAATAGTTCAGCCCGTATCAGAAGAAGACCCTGTTCTCTTCAACGGCCAGAACTCGGGGGCCAACCACGACCCAGGGAAGATCAGTCTCCCAGATGTTGATAAACTTATGGAGGAAGAGGGCCTCAACGTGAATGACAATGAAGGGAGAAGAATTAGAGAGATCATTATCGAGTCTCTAGAATTCCGTGACGGTCTTGAAATGAAGCCTGTTGACGAACTGGAAGAGGTAGTCATCAATCCTGACTATCCTGAACAAAAAATCAAGCTCGGGGGCCAATTATCTCCAGAAGAGAAAGAAAAAATCATCTCCCTCTTGAAAAGCAGTCTCGACGTCTTTGCTTGGAGAGTCGAAGATATGAGGGGGATCAATGAAGAAGTAGCCCTCCACCGCCTGGAAGTTGATCCTTTGGCAAAGACTATCTCCCAGACAAGGAGAAATTTTGCAAGGGACAAGGAGGAAGCTATAAAAGAAGAAGTGCAGAAATTACTTAGCGCTGGAATAATTCGTGAAGTTAAGTACCCCGTTTGGTTGGCCAATGTAGTTATGGTGAAGAAGCAAAATGGGAAATGGCGTATGTGCATAGACTTTACTGATCTAAACAAAGCCTGCCCCAAGGACAGCTATCCTCTTCCTAGAATTGACAAATTGGTTGATTCTATTGCTGGACATCAAACTCTCAGCTTCCTAGATGCCTATTCAGGCTATCATCATGATGCCCTTTTGGCTCAAGAACGCGGGAGCTACCTACCAACGAATGGTGAATCGAGTTTTTGCAAGCCAAATAGGTCGCAACATGGAAGCTTATATTGATGACATGGTCATAAAGACCAAGGAAGGCAGTCACGTTCCCGACCTGGAAGAGACAATTCACAATCTCCGAGCTAATAACATGAAGCTAAACCCGAGCAAGTGCGTGTTTGGAGTAACAGCCGGAAAGTTCCTAGGCTTCATGGTATCTCAAAGGGGGATTGAAGCAAACCCCGAAAAAATCAAGGCGCTCGTTGACATGAAGGAACCTACCACCATCAAGGAGGTTCAAAGACTTAATGGAAGAATCGCAGCCCTGGGAAGATTTATCGCCAAATCCGCCGAAAAGTCACTGCCTTTCTTCAAGGTATTGAAGGGTACCAAGAGCTTCTCCTGGACTCCTGAATGCTCCGAAGCATTCCTCCGGTTGAAGGAGTACTTGGGTTCCCCTCCCTTGCTTAGCAGTCCGACTACCGGTGAGATGCTGTACGTCTTCCTAGCTGCCACTGATCATGCTGTCGCAGCTGTCTTAGTTCGAAATGATGAAGGAATTCAAAAGACTGTCTACTATGTCTCTAAGGCACTGTCCGACGTGGAAAGCAGATACTTCAATGTGGAGAAGATAGCGTACGCACTAGTCAATGCATCGAGGAAACTACGTGCCTATTTTTCTGCACATCCTATCACCGTATACACAAATGAACCATTGAAGAAGATACTACATAAGTTGGACGGCTCCGGGCGTCTCCTTAATTGGTCTATCGCTCTCACTGAGTTTGATATCACTTACCAACCAAGGAAGACCCTCCTGGCACAGCCCCTGGTTGACTTCATGGTTGAGACTGCCTTTATGGGTGAGCATCTCCCCACCTCTAGGAAGCAAAATGCACCAGAGGATAAAGACTCTCCCATTGAACTCCCATCCAACTGTTGGATCCTGTATACGGACGGATCAGCCACCAAGGAAAGAAGCGGAGCTGGAATCGTACTAGCAAGCCCGGAAGGAGAGTTTACTACTCAAGACGCCATCCGTTTTAAGTTCCCTGCCTCCAATAATCAAGCGGAATATGAAGCTCTAATATTTGGCATTGAATTAGCCTCCTTCTATGGAGCAACTAAGGTGGCAGCCTTCTGCGACTCCCAACTCGTTGTCAAACAAGTAAAGGGAGAGTATAATGCCCAAGACCCCACCCTTGCCAAGTATAGAGACCTGATCCTAGATATGACGAAGAAGATGGAATTTTTCGAGCTCAAACAAATTGGCAGGGAAGATAACCAAGTCGCAGACGTTCTTTCCAAACTGGCAACCATGGATGTGTCTAAGACCAGTCCATATGTAGTTTATGCCGAAGAACCTGCGTACGAGAGACTACAAGTCATGCTCTTAGATGGAGAGGATAGATGCTGGATCGATGACTACATTGAATATATTGAGAAGGAGAAACTCCCTGAAGATGAAGCTCAAGCTAAACTCATCAAGAAGAGGTCTCCAAGGTTCGTGGTTATAAGCGGAGTCCTCTACCGAAGATCTTTCACAAAGCCCCTGCTAAGGTGTGTCTATCCCAAGGAAATTCAGAACCTCTTGGCAGAAGTACATGAAGGCGTTTGTGGCGGACACCCGGGGGCCAGAACCTTAGCTGACAAGATCATATCGCTAGGTTATTACTGGCCAAACCTAAGGGAAGACGCACACGCCTATGTTAGAAAATGTGACAAGTGCCAACGATTCTCTGACATTCCTAGACTACCGGCAGTTGAGCAAACACTTGTAATACCCACGTGGCCATTTGATATGTGGGGGATCGACATCATCGGACCCTTCCCTCCCGCCCGTGGTAATTGCAAGTACGTGATAGCAGCTGTTGATTACTTCTCCAAGTGGATAGAAGCCAAGGCATTAGCCAAGATAACGGAAGAGAACGCGATCAACTTTGTCCATGACAACATCTGGTGCAGATTCGGCCTTCCACATACAATCGTCTCTGATCATGGACTGCAATTCTCCACAGCATTCACTACAGAGTTGGGAAGGGTAAAAGTCCGCCATGCAAAATCTTCAGTTAGCAGACCACAAGGCAATGGCCAAGCAGAAGCAGCAAACAAACTGGTCCTAACCGCCCTTACCAAGAACCTTGAGGGACGCGAGGGTAGATGGTTGGACGAACTTCCCCTAGCCTTATGGGCTGTTCGCACAACCACCCGGGGGCCAACCGGGGAAACCCCATTCGCACTAACCTTCGGTTCCGAGGCTATGGCACCAGCAGAGATGGCCATCCCTACTGTGAGAAACTCCCATTACGATGAGCAAGTCAACAAGGTCAATAGGCTACTAGACCTGGACCTGATAGATGAGAAACGACTAGCTGCACAGATGAGGATGGTGAATTACAAGCAAAGGACCAAGGCATATCACGATAAGAGGGTCATCAGAAGAGTATTCCAAGTAGGTGATTGGGTACTTAGAAAAATCGAAGCTACTGGTCGGAAGGCAGAACAGAACAAGCTCTCCCCGAATTGGGAAGGTCCTTATATCATCACTCAAATCATTCGAGAAGGGACCTACCGATTGAAGACCAAGGAGGGGAAGGACCTCAAGCATCCCTGGCACTCCGACAACCTTAGAAAATATTATCACTAGTCTAGTTTATTTTACAGTAGATTAGTTTCTTATTTTCGGTCTTTTATTTGTGTTAGTTAGTTGATAGGATCGCACTTCGATGTAATCGCATTTCAAGTTTTACGAAAGCAGTTTCTTCCAACACGCAAAGCAACTATCAACTCTTCACATAGACACCAGGAGACGAGGACTTTATCCCCGACTCTTCTAAACCACACATCCTGTCAAGGGTCCACCTTGTTTCAGGATACCAACAGCCAAGACCAAGGGTCCTCCTTGGCCTGATGGCTTACAACACATCCTGTCAAGGGTCCACCTTGTTTCAGGATACCAACAGCCAAGACCAAGGGTCCTCCTTGGCCTGATGGCTTACAACACATCCTGTCAAGGGTCCACCTTGTTTCAGGATACCAACAACCAAGACCAAGGGTCCTCCTTGGCCTGATGGCTTACAACACATCCTGTCAAGGGTCCACCTTGTTTCAGGATACCAACAGCCAAGACCAAGGGTCCTCCTTGGCCTGATGGCTTACAACACATCCTGTCAAGGGTCCACCTTGTTTCAGATACCAATGCCCAAGACCAAGGGTCCTCCTTGGCACGATGGCTTACAACACATCCTGTCAAGGGTCCACCTTGTTTCAGGATACCAACAGCCAAGACCAAGGGTCCTCCTTGGCCTGATGGCTTACAACACATCCTGTCAAGGGTCCACCTTGTTTCAGGATACCAACAGCCAAGACCAAGGGTCCTCCTTGGCCTGATGGCTTACAACACATCCTGTCAAGGGTCCACCTTGATTCAGGATTACCAACAGCCAAGACCAAGGGTCCTCCATGGCCTGATGGCTTAACACATCCTGTCGAGGGTCCACCTTGATTCAGGATACCAACAGCCAAGACCAAGGGTCCTCCTTGGCCTGATGGCTTAACACATCCTATCAAGGGTCCACCTTGACTCAGGATTACAAACATAACAGCCAAGACCGAGGATTTTCCTCGGCCTGATGGCTTAATTAACGTCCTACCAAGGGTCCACCTTGATTCAGGATTACAACACATTTAAAGCCAAGGAAACCTTCCTCGGCCTAAATAACTTAAGAGTATAGTTAAAGCCGAGGAGTCCTTCCTCGGCCTAACCACTTGTCCAACAATTTGGGAGCAAGGAACCTTCCTTGGATCCCACCTTCTTAAGTTTAGTGCCTCTGCCTAGTATACAAAAATATGAGCAAGTTATTGAAATAACACGAATCATGACAAAAGGATTTTCATTGATGTTCAAAAAAGAATTACAAGTCCTATCGTCTATTACAAAAAGCAAAGAAAAGAAAACTATCCTAAGACTGCTGCAAGTCGTCAAAAGGCTTTTCAAGCCAGTCTTCTGTGATAGTGCCAGGAGGAGGAAGATCGGTTTGATCAGTTCGAGAGTTAGTCTCCTCGACCTCACTTCCCACCTCGGCTTCCTCGGCCTCAGGCTCCTCCTCGTCTTGGATCGCCTCCACCAAGTGTGATGAATGTGCATCCGAAAATTTTCCCATTTTTGTTTGAAAAAATCAACGAAACGGAGTCGCCACGCCATTTTAATTTTGAGGGCCAAAACTTTGAAAAAAGCCCGAGATCAGAGATTTAGGTTCGGAGGTCATGTTACACGCCGGGAAGGACGTTAGTGTGCACCCGGAATGCCTCGTAAAACGAGTCTTCCAAGCTGAAAATCATTTGTGTGTGTGTGTGTGTGTTTTGGCCAAAATAAGTTGAAACTCAGAAAAGTAAAAATTGGGATATCTTTTTAAGACTTTAAACTGGTCCCATGAATTTTTGGAAGATTTTTGGATTGAGATTTGGTACTCAAAAGACCTTTTGAAGTTGAGAGCCATTTCTGCCAGAATGAAAAAGGCAGTGGACCTTTGATTTTGAAATGGATTCAAGGGTCTTAAAACTTCATAATCTGGATAAACTCAGAGAATGAAAGTTGTTCTAGACACCTTAAATAAGATTTGTGCGAAGGAATTTTCCATTTTGGAGAAGATTTGAGGGGTCAAAACCTTCTGGAAACCTCAGATATGAGATCTGGATTCCCAGAAGCTGATGAACTAGCCTCTGAAAGAAAATTTGAAAAGAGGAGTTTTACTCACCCAAAAAATAAAGTAAAAATATGTATGGAAATATCTGGATGTTGGCTACAAAAAGTGTTTTGTAGTCAACACCAAATTCCACATTTATCTGTGTCCAAAAAATTAGACCATGGACTGAGGTCTGAGAAAATTGCTACTGGACAGCAACTTCTCAAGAAAGAAAATATGATTTTAAGGGGGGTTTTGCATCCATGCTTGTCCCCATTTCCCTAGGTTTTGGTTAGTGATCACTTGACATTTTAGTGGTGAATCAACTATACCAAACCATCCTTGGGGTACATTAGGACTAAGCATTTCATTTGCTTGGGAAGGGGATTTTTATCCTTTGAAAATGAGATTTTATGCTTGAAAATGGTTTTTAGGGTTTTGAAAATGAGTTTTCTTTGCAAGAAAGTAAGAGAACTTGAAAATAATTTTGATCTTTGTAGAAGATCATCCATGGAGATGGTCTTCCATGGTGATCTTCTTAGATCTAGAGCAAGAAGATGAAAGAACTACATTTTGTAGTTTGCAAATGCATACATGGTTGGAGTTTAGGGTAAGGAGAAGGAGGGTTTACCAATCTTCCTTGTGTTCTTGAGTTTTTGGCTTGAGTGTATGAGTGTTTAAGGCTTAAGTATGAGAGTGAGTGGATGAGTGTGAGTTGGGAAAGATTGGAGAGAAAATGGTGACAATTCTTGAAGAATTCTCACTGTTTTCTCTCTATATTTCGCCAGAGGTTCGGTGCAATAGTGTTGTTCCTTCTTATTTTTGTGACTGGAGGGCTCAATTTATAGCCCTCCTGAAATGACAAACTCATCCGCGCGGACAAGACCCTTCGGCGTGCAATCGTTCATTAAATGCGGCTTGACTTTGGACAAGAGGAATAATCTTTTGAAATTTCAAATTAACAAATTTATTGTTCCCGACCATTTCTATTTGTGGTTTTATTCCTTTTGTTTTACTTTTTGAGATTCTTTTTGAGGTTTAACCTTATATAACAATGCCCATTTTACCCTCACTTTGTTAGAAATGTTAGGATAGTTAGGAATTGTTAGAAATGTTATAACTTTCGTTAATTTTCTAACGAAAATTCTAACAAGCTCAAATTGGAGCACTTACAAGAGCCCTCGGCGACGGCGCTTTCGAAGGAAGCGGGGTCGTCGATAAGAGTAAGGCTCCATATTTGGCGGGATGATCGAGTGATCGGGTGGCCGAACCTAGCGATAGGCTACCTACGTATCCCGAATGGGAATCAAGCCGATCGTAGTTCGGGTCTTTGACCCTGGAGATGATGGCGTTTTAGGTGCCTCGAACCCGATGAGCGAGTTCTGCGATCGGTTCTTGGAAAGAAACTCTGCTGGGATAAGAGATGACCATTTTCGGTCGATGGCTATCCGCTCGCCGGGGATAGGAGATGACCATTTTCGGTCTGATGGCTATCCGCTCTGCTGGGGATAGGAGATGACCATTTTCGGTCTCGATGGCTATCCGCTCTCTGGGATAGGAGATGACCATTTTCGGTCTGATGGCTATCCGCTCTGCTGGGGATAGGAATGACCATTTTTGGTCTCTGCTGGGGATGATTGCGATTTATCGCTTTCTAATGATAGCATCTTAGGTGCCTCGAATCTTGAAGATGGCGTTTTAGGTGCCTTGAACCTTGGAGATGGCGTTTTAGGTGCCTCGAACCTTGAAGATGGCGTTTTAGGTGCCTCGAACCTTAATTTGAAATGGCCTTTCGGTGGACTTCGTCTGCTGCCGAAGGAGAGGGTGACCGTTTTGGTCGAGGGGCTGGACCTAATGATAGGCTACCTACGTATCCCTAGTGGGAATCAAGCCCTTTCGTAGTTCGAGTTCTACTCGAGATTCCGTTGGCTTTTGGGATTCCGTTATCTTTGCTGGGGATTTCGTTAGCCTTTGCTGGGGAAAATCAGACGTATTTGTCTGGGAAATCGGTCTTACGTTTGACTGCCGTGGAAGATTTTGATGAAAGATACGGGATCTCGTTATCTTTCTCGGGGAAATCGGTCTTACGTTTGACTGCCGGGGGTGATTTTGATGAAAGATACGGGATCTCGTTATCTTTCTCGGGGCACTCGGTCTTACGTTTGACTGCCGGGAATGATTTTGATGAAAGATACGAGATTTCGTTATCTTTCTCGGGGCACTCGGTCTTACGTTTTACTGCCGGGAAGGATTTTGATGAAAGATACGAGATCTCGTTATCTTTCTCGGGGCACTCGGTCTTACGTTTTACAGCCGGGGAAGATTTTGATGAAAGATACGGGATCTCGTTATCTTTCTCAGGGCACTCGGTCTTACGTTTCGACTGGGAAGATTTTGATGAAAGAAACGGGATTTCGTTATCTTTCTCGGGTCACTCGATCTTACGTTTGACTGCCGGGGAATGATTTTGATGAAAGATACGGGATCTCGTTATCTTTCTCGGGGCACTCGGTCTTACGTTTGACGCAGGGAAGATTTTGATGAAAGATACGAGATCTCGTTATCTTTCTCGGGCACTCGGTCTTACGTTTGACTCCGGGAAGATTTTGATGAAAGATACGGGATCTCGTTATCTTTCTCGGGCACTCGGTCTTACGTTTGACCGGGAAGATTTTGATGAAAGATACGGGATCTCGTTATCTTTCTCGGGGCGCTTCGGTCTTACGTTTGGCCGGGGTGATTTTGATGAAAGATACGGGATCTCGTTTTCTTTCTCGGGGCACTCGGTCTTACGTTTGACTGCCGGGAATGATTTTGATGAAAGATACGAGATTTCGTTATCTTTCTCGGGGCACTCGGTCTTACGTTTTACTGCCGGGGAATGATTTTGATGAAAGATACGGGATCCGTTATCTTTCTCGGGGCACTCGGTCTTACGTTTGACTGCCGGGGAAGATTTTGATGAAAGATACGGGATCTCGTTATCTTTCTCGGGCACTCGGTCTTACGCTTTGACCGCCGGAATGATTTTGATGAAAGATACGGGATCTCGTTATCTTTCTCGGGGCACTCGGTCTTACGTTTGACTGCCGGGGAAGATTTTGATGAAAGATACGGGATCTCGTTATCTTTCTCGGGGCGCTCGGTCTTACGTTTGACTGCCGGAGGATTTTGATGAAGGATACGGGATCCGTTATCTTTCTCGGGGCACTCGGTCTTACGTTTTACTGCCGGGAATGATTTTGATGAAAGATACGAGATTTCGTTATCTTTCTCGGGGCACTCGGTCTTACGTTTTACTGCCGGGGGTGATTTTGATGAAAGATACGGGATCCGTTATCTTTCTCGGGGAGATCGGTCTTACGTTTGACTGCCGGGGAAGATTTTGATGAAAGATACGGGATCCGTTATCTTTCTCGGGGCACTCGGTCTTACGTTTTACTGCCGGGGAATGATTTTCTTGACAAGGGGTTGACTTTGGTTAACTTTGGTTAACTCTGTCAAATTGGGGACTGAATTGCAGAGTCCTGGAATTTTAAGGGGCAAAAGGGTCATTTTGACCCTTGCAATCCTGTCCGCGCGGAGAGGGTTTGAAAACCAGGGGGTATTAATGAGGGGCCGCCCCCTTTTCTTCTTCCCCATTCAGTTTTTGAAACAGACGAGAGAGAGAGAAAACCGAGGAGAAGCCATTGTTGGCCAAGAAAAGCTTCAAAAATCTTCCGATTTCTTTGATTTTTTGAGCAATGGAACACGGGGAAGGCGCTTTTCAAGGCCAAGGACGTGGCCCGGTGGCGGAGAGACGATTGGAGCTCGTCCGGATGAGGAGGCATTACACCCTTTCGCAATCGATTGCGGAGGAGTCCTACCCCGATGCTTGGCAACATTGGGCTTCTGATCCGAGTCTCCGAACGGTATACTTCGAATCTTTTCATTCCCTTTGTTGATTTCTTGTTTGAAATTTGAATTTTGGGTGATTTTTGAATTTTTTTTTTTTTGAAAATTCGAATGATTGATATTCTTGGCTTTGAATCTTGATTTTGATGCTTTGCATGTTGCAATGATTATGTGGGTATCCCAAAATATGCATTTTGCTTGGAGAAAGAATTGGCCTTTTCGCCATTATTTTTTTGTATCCGAAAATTGCATGTGAAAATTCGAAAATTGTGAATTGTGACTTTGATTTTTTTTTTTTGAAATTTGAATATTGCATGTTGATGATGATTTTTTTTTTTTGAATATTGATATTGATGAATGATGCAATGCATGCATTTTGTTTGGAAAGAATGGGCATTTTGCCAATATGAGATGTATGTATGTTTAGGATGATTTTTTTTTGAAAAGTGGGACGGATTTTTCCTCCCGTTGCATGTAAGATGGATGATATGTATTTTTTTTTTTTTTTGAAATTGGGACGGAGTTTTTATTTCCGTCGACTTCTTGTAGGATATGCATGTATGCATTTTTATTGAAAATTGTTGAATGGGATTTGCTGAAAGCTGTCTTTTCTGTGAGAAAAATGGGGCTATGTCTATTGCATGCCGTTATGCTGCCGAAATTTTCCTTTTTTTTTTTAATGCATGTGTATGCTCTCTTTTTTTTGTGCAAATGCAAATGCAATTTTTTTTTGACATTTTCTCTCTCTTTTCTTTTTTTTTTTTACAGGGCGGAAACCGTTTTGTGACGGAGCAGCTGAACAAAATGAAGACTCGAGGATCGGTGGAGTCCGTAGTTGACTTGTGGGATCGGCTTCCGGATGCGGGCCGAGGAGCTTTGCCGAGTCCGAGACAGATTGTTGTCGAGACGGGGCTTTGGGAGTTCGTTGAGTGCTTGAGGGGGCTGGTCAAGTTCCCTAAGAGCAAGGGCCTGATGTTCGCTTTAGCGCAAAGATCGGTGGGATGCGACCCACACGTTTCACTTCTTCCGGGGCGAGGCTACGGTTACGCCTTCCGACTATGCCGCGATCACGGGTTTGTCCTTTAATGGACGCAAAGCATTGAGTGGCGGGACGGCTATAGCGATGCCGATCCGCAGTGCTCTTTCGGGATTTTCCCCTATTCCCAAAAAGGGGATGGGGATGGAGTATGCCGTGGTCTACGGTAAGATTGTGGAGACCATAGCGAGTTACGAGGCCGGGAGGAGAGGATAGGCGCTGAGCAGATCGCTAGGGCCTTCTTGTGGTTTGCCTTTTCGAGCACGCTCTTTGGACATGCTGAGGGGACGGCAGTCTTTGCCTTGTTGAGGTCCTTGGAGGACATGGAGACGGCCGGAGATGTCTCGTGGGGAGAGGCCGGGCTAGCAGAGCTTTACTTTGCTCTCGATAGGTACAGCCGGAAGGCTGTGAGCTCTTTGTACTGCTTTGAGTTTGCCCTGGAGGTATAAGCTCTCTTTTTGCTTTCCCTCTCTCTCTTTTTTTTGAGCACGCACTTTTCTTTTGCACTGGATTGATTGGATTTTTACCTTTCGCAGGTATGGGCGTTGGAGTTTTTCCACGTCACGATGTGGCGACAGCCGGCGGAGTACGTCGGGGCGTATCCGGCTATGCAGTCTTGGTCCAAGCATGCCCGGGAGAAGATAAGCTCCAGGGGGCGTACGACTCTCAGGTACGCGGATTGCCTTCCTTTGACGGAGGCCGAGACAGATGAGGGGATGATATTCTTCCCCTAGGATCGCTTCGAGGTGGCGCACCGAAGGGCGCCGAGATTTGGACCGTGCAATGGAGGATTCCGAGAGGTCCGACTGCGATGCATATTATCCGGGAGAGAGGGTGACGCGCCAAAGATAGCGTGAATTCGCCTTTGAGGACACCGGTGGAGCCTCCCGCCGATATGATGCACTCCGAGCGATCGGTCCGTGACTGGGATGATTACCGAGCCGGCCAAAGACTTCTCGGATTTCGTGGCGATTGAGCCATATGCGACATTCGTCTTGAGGAGGCTGAGGATGCCTCAGGTTCTGGATAGAGAGGGGCTTGGGATCCCGCGGTATCCTCGGACGGATTTTTCATATATCCAGGATGGGGTCCGATTGAGGGTGCAGATCCTCACTCGAGCGACTTCCACGAGCTTTCCGGCCTCGTCCGGGTATGAAGGTATGGCTTTTTACGCTTCTGCCTCTTCCTTTCTTTCTTTTGTTTCATCATCTTTAGCATCACTTCCTTTTTTGACGCTTTTGCTTTTGTGCAGTTTTCGGAGGTGGTCGTCGAGAAGCTGACGAAGCAAGTGATCGGGGCCAAGAGATTCATCAGGAGGATGGTCGCTTGCGGGGCTCCTCAGGCTAGAGCGAGGCGACCACGGCCGGCGCCCGTCGACGGAGGCTTCCCCTATTCGCTCGTAGACTTCTTCAGAGACTCCTCTGTCTCCTCTCCTTGATCCCCGCGCGGTGCTGCCTTCGGATCACGTCATTCTCGGGGATCCACACGGGCAGGGACACGTATGGCAGCATGGCGGGTCGTCTTCGTACGTCCAGGAGTCCGACGCCTTCACCTTCGGATACGATTTTTTCGCAGATCTCGGCTTGCCCTATCAGAGCGTGCCGGTTGGTCCTGACGAGCCTCTTTCTGGAGACGAGGACGATTCTGAGCCCGAGATTTTCAGGGCTCCTGAGGAGGCGGGCCCGAGTCGCAAGAGGGGCCGAGGGCAGACATCGGGCGCTAGAGACTCCGATTGATTTTTTTTTTTGAGATTTGAGATTGAGATTTGTACAGCTTATGCACATTTTTTTTCTTTTTTCTTTGGGATGTAATAATTTAGGATTTTATTGATGTTTGTTTGTTTTTTTTTTATGCACACTCTTTTTTTTTGGAATGTAATAATTTAGGATTTTATTTTATGAATGCAATGCAGTATGAATGCAGTGTTGCATGAGCCTTGGTTTTTTTTTTGCAAGGGTGTTTGGTATATGGACTGGTTTGGGGAGGTTTTTGCATGTGTTTCGAGCAACCGGACGGAATATTCCTCTTTTGGTGTAGCACTTGACTGTTGCAGATTTTTCTCGATGGAAAACAAACCTATCCGCGCGGATGGGGACTGCATCTCGACATTGTCCTTTAATTTTGCTTCAGATCCGGTCTCACTTTATTTCAAATTCAAATATCCTCTTCAACCTCCAAATTCAAAATGTACCATTTTCGGGTAGAAAGAGAGAAAACCCCGGAAAACTTTAGAAAAGCTCCATCAAAATTGTCCCAAGAATCCCAAATGTCATTCTTCAACAAGTTCAAGGATTGGTCCCGGGAGATCATGCATGAGAGGAGGTCCTTCTTTGAAGAAAGGTACAAGGTGAAGTGCTTATGGTCTCTCAAGGAATTGGTTCCGGATTATGAGCTTTTGAGGGCTTCTTCCTCATTTTGGGACACTAGAAGGCATGTCTTTTGCCTTTCCTTCAACGAGATTGTTCCGACTGGAAGAATTTCGGGCCTTGCTTGGAGGTCCTGAGGTGGAAGAGATAGCGGTTCCTTTGCCCGAGGGGCTTCTTTTGTTGACAGATTGTGCGTCCTCCTTCATCTTTCCCTGAGGAAGCGCAAGGTATGATCCGCGGTCCCGATCATTTCGATATTTCCGGTCTTCCCGATAGGTTTAGGGGCCTAGGCTTGGATGATGCCTATTGGGATGCTTTTGCACTTTGTATGTTTGGCACCTGCTCATGGTCTATTCTTTCGGGATTTGCCATCGGTCTGGCCGGATGTTGTCTGTTCACCGTCGCCCGGCGTAGATGTCGTTCCTTTGATTTTGGGAGAGACTTTTCATGCTCTTGATAGGCTGGCTACCGGAAGACGGTATATGCACGGGGGCAGCCCGTTCCTCTTGACCCTGTGGCTGATGGAGCGTTTGGGGGTTCTTCGGGAAACTCCCGACATGATCAAGCCTTGGACATTTGCCAGGAGGGGGGTTGCAGTGGATTTTGATGATCAGGGCTCATGGGAGCGTTGGATGGCTGGTCTCCAGACAGAGGATATCAGATGGTCAGTGCCTTGTTGGCGGGTGGAGACTCGCAGAGTGCTTCAGGACGGGTCCCATGTGGTCATGCTTCCGGGGCTTTCTCAGTCCAGCTTCTATATTCCGGCTTTAGTTCTGAGACAGTTTGGCCTGGAGCAGGTTCCTTTGGGGGACTTTGATGATATAGCCACCAGGGTGGTGGCTCCTGCTTCTATGGATGATCCCTCAGTGTTTCCATTTCTTTCCCGAGCATGGAGGTATGATGCCTTTCCTCCTCGGGTTATTCTCAGGCGTCCGAGACCGGTGTTCTTGACCACTTGGTACCTGGATTGGTATGAGAGGCATCTGGGAGAGACTCAGGTGGCTATTTTGAGACGGCGTGAGGCCATTGTGGGTGCGGAGGACCCGATCAAGCTTCGAGAGGAGGAGGGCCGAGGCGAGGGCCAACCCTCATGACAGGAGCGGAGACGCTGTGACCGACTATGAGGCTTACGTCAAGAGACAGGAGAGGAGGGCTCCTATGCTGCCAGCTAGGCTACAGGAGATGAGAGATGACGCTAGGGCTACTAAGGCCCTGGCAGAGGCTGGTTTGATAGATCCTGTTCCTATACCAGAGCTTGGTAGGAGAAACACTGACATTTTTCCTGTTCAGAAGAAGAAGACTCGAAGGGGGAAGAAGAGGGGAGAGGCCAGTACGAGTGGCTTGGAGTGACTCTGAGTTTTCCGAGTATCCCTTTCTTGCCATGGCAGACACATTAGTTTGATTATGTATCTTAGTTTTCTTTTAGCAGGTTGCCAGTTGTAGGAATGAATCGGGCTTAGACTCATCAAAGAGCTTTTAATTTGTAATGAATATTTGAATTGCTTTAGAGTTTTTCGAGACGCTTTCATGGTCTGATCAATTGTATTGATGTCAAAGTATGACTTTTATTTGTGTTTTAGACCGAACCGTTTCCGGCTGCCTACGTTCCCCTCATTTTGAGGAGCTCAGGTCTTCGTAGTTCAACCTGATTTTTTTTGTTTTTTTTTCTGTTTTGTGTTTTTTTTTTTTTTTTTTTTTTTTTTGTGCAACCCTGTTTTTTACCTAGGCCGCCCTTTTCGGGTTTTCAACCTAGTTGGGTATTACTCTTTTAGCACTCTTTTTTTTTGTTTATTTTTTTACGCGTAGTATCTGCGCAGCTTGTCACCATTCACTGGGTGTACAAAGGGATTCCCGTCGAGGTCTGCAAGTTGCATGGCTCCTCCGGAGAAGATCTTCTGGACGACATATGGCCCGACCCATACAGGCTCCCATTTGCCGAGGGGGTTGATACGGACTGGGGGCTTTTCTTTCAAAACGAGATCACCTTGTCGGATCTCCCGATGCTTTACTTTCTTGTCGAAGGCTCTGGCCATTCTTCCTTGGTAGGCCCGGATGTGTTCCATTGCTTTCAATCGGCGTTCATCTAGCAGGGCCAATTCGTCATGGCGACTCTGGAGCCATTCGACCTCGTTGATCTGGCTTTCCAGCAGTACGCGGAGCGAGGGGATTTCCAATTCGATTGGGAGCACGGTTTCCATTCCGTATGTGAGGGCAAACGGTGTTTCCCCAGTTGCCGTTCTGACTGATGTTCTGTAGCCCCAAAGTGCCAGGTGTAACTTCTCGGCCAATCTACGCCTTGGGATGCCCATTTTCCGGATGATATTTTCCAGAGTCTTGTTTGCTGCCTCAACGGCTCCGTTGGTTTGGGGCCTGTAAGGAGATGACTTGTGACGGGTTATTCGGAATTCTGCCAGCATTTTTTCACATTCCCCTTCGAAGTGGGATCCATTATCTGAGATGATTTCGGCTGGCAACCCGTATCTGCATATGATGTTCTCTTTGATGAAGAGGGCTACTTTCTTTGAATTGAGGATTTTGTAGGACTTTGCAGAGCATCCTTTCCGATTCCTTCGAAGAAATCACCAATCTGCGTCTCTTTAGGCTCTTCCGCAGTTCCCAAATTCACACTCGTCAAAATCTCTTCGGCAGCTTGGGCTCGATTTTCCTCTTTCCGGACAACCTGCTTAAAGATTTTTTTTTGTTGTTTGATTTTTTTTTTTTCGTTTAATGTGTCTGCTTTTTTTTATCTAATGAATCGTTATTAACTGTTTTTAGATTATTAGTTAATTCATCATTAGTTAAAGTGGCAATTAAGGGATACTCAGAAAGGTTCGTCATTTCATTGAGAATAAGAGGGAATACAGCATTGGCTACAATTTCGTGGTCTTCAGGCGTGAGGCCATCGGACGATTCGGAAGACTCAAACTCAACAATGAGAGACTCGGAGGACTTTACAAAGGTTGACACGAAAGGACGGGGGACCAATCCAAGCTTGGTGATCATTTCCTCTTTGGTCGCGGACGGCCCGAGAGAGTTTCCCCATTCTGTAGCGGCATCGCTGTCGGTGGCTTCACAACTCGGGAAGGCATGGTCTGCTGTGCTCCCTCTTCGCCGTTGCTATCATCTCTTTGTCCGAACCGTAATCAATTGTGTTTGGCGTCCGAAAGCCGAGCATGTGGATGTAGGGATCTTCCTCAATCTCGGGATTTCCATTTCGTCACAATCCGACCGCTCAATCCAGGATGTAAGGACGCATTGCGTCTCGGTGTCTTTGCTAGAAAAATCTCATGTCCCATACTCGAGCGGAAAGGCTTGGCAGTCCAGCAAGGAGGACGTCCCACACGACGTTCATAGATTCGAGCCGAGTGCATCGGTGTTTGTCGACTTTTATCATGAAAATCTCCTCGCGGGCGAGGCCAAAGAATGGGTTTGCGAGAATGCGACAAATCTGTGATTGAGGACCTGGAGACTTGTGTGCTCGTATCATGGCGGTGTTCAACGTTTCCTTCCAAGACGTCTCCAAGTGTTGGAAATAACAATTAAATTTGATGAATCGAACTTCTTCTGAGTCCGCTCGCTTGAGTGTGTTGACATAGTTGGCATCGCTGGATTCCAAAGGATGCCGGCGAGACTTGCCTCTTGAAGGATGTAGCCCGGTGTTTGATCGTGGGCATTCTTGGCTATTGTTTCACCTTCGTTCCCTATGAGGAAACCTGTCACCCCTTATGACTTCAAGGTCTCCCTGTCGGTTGATGAATTTGACGCATTGGTGGAGAGTGGAGGCTATGGCTTTCATGTGATGCAACCAAGGGCGCCCTAGTAGGGCCGTGAACTCGAGGGGATATCCATTACATGGAACTTTGCGGGCACCATTTGGGTTTCGTACTGCAGTTCCAGAGTCACCGTCCCCGAATGGGACGAGACGAACCGTCGTAGGCCTTGACACCCGGGTAGATGGGATCACACGCCTTTCATTTATGCGGAGGGCCCTCATCATGCCGAGGGAAGGACGTTTACCGATGATCCATTGTCCACTAATACCCTGTGGAGTGATATGGTGTTGAGCCGAATGGTGATGTACAAAGCTTCATTGTGTTGGGAGACATCTCTTGGCAAATCTTCATCGCAGAAGGTGATCATACTCCCATATAGGTGAGGATCATAGATTTGGTCCTTGTCTCGGGATAGAGAGTCATCAAGCCAGTCACTTCGTGCCTTTTTCTTGCGAGGTAGAGCCTTTGCCGAAGCCCCTGGGTTATACTGATGCCTTTTGTGGCGGTTGCCATCTCCAGTCAACATGTTGATTGAGTGGGAGCGCCAGACTGGCGTCGGTTTTTCTTCATCGGTGTATACTCGGGAGCTGGACAAACTGAACCTTGGCTGACCCCGAGGGGGGTTGGACTTCTGTTCTGCAGTACTCTGGTGTCCGAAGGCCTCAATTCCGTTGTTGGCAAGACTTTTCTGCTCTTTTACCCCTTTTTGCTTTGGGGAAGACTGACTGGAGTAGAGTACATAATAATCAAATCCCCCAGATGGCTCCCCGAGCGTTCCCACACTTTTATCACCGGACTCGAATCTCTCCTTTAATTTTTGCTGAGAGGAAATTTTCTTTTTCTTAGGAGGACGGTCCTCGTGTATCCAGTCCTGGTAATCCTTTTCAAGGCAATCAGGACAGTCACAAATATCCCACCAAATGTGTTCTACGGCTGGTGGCGGATTTGGGACCTCAGGTTGAGCGGTGCTGGAATGACTTTGAGTGGAACTGGTCCGGGGGATCTGCTCGGGCTCGTGCAGTAGCGAGTGATTGGACTCCGCCGGATAATGAGAGATATTGAGGTCCCGGGAACGGGTACATGTTTGTCCTTCAAGGTAGCCCCGCCGGTTGGGATATTGTTAAGGTCCCGAAGTGGCGTGTGGCCTCTTCAATCCAGCTCGCTGTGCGTTCGGCGTTCTTCCAGGGCTTGGATGGCCGACCATATTTCTTCAATCTGTTCCTCGATTTTCATCACTCAGCCGATATTTGTGGGATCATCACTTTGAGAGGGGACAACCGACAAGATACCGAACTCTTTCGTCCCCGATTCTTGCTTTGGGGGCCGGTTGCCCCGTAAGTCGACGGCCAGGAGTCCGCGGTGGAAACATAGGAATCTTGGGGTAGCATCTTGATGTATCCCGGACGATTAAGAAGAGGAGGAAAACCCTCTTCCTTCTTTGCGTAAAAGTGCCATCGGAATTGAGGCCGATAGTCAAACCATGACTTGCGACAACCCCCGTAAGGTCATCAATTTGAGCCTCATGTCGAAGTCTCATCTCGTTCTACCAACTGGATCCACACCGGTATGTCTGAGGGATTTTGGAGGACGGAGCAACGTGGTCCCCATCATTTCCGGCTGATGCAGACATTCTGAAACCCGGAGTCGGAACAAACGGTGAAGCTGATGACGCGCTTGACTCTTCCCAACTAATCAAACGATGACCCGGTGCCCGAAACCAAGCTTTGTGCGGAGCTGTGAGGGAAAGGACACGAAGGTTCAGATGTCTGGGAATGGAAGGAGGGTAGGTGTTTGGGCTTAAGGCTCATGCAACATGCGATTATTTGTTCACGTTTACTTAAAACATGTTTTATTAACCTAATCGGTTGGAAAAGATTGCTCTTCTTTTTCGCAAACTACTCTGGATCCTGGATCAGTGGGCCCCGTCACTACGTCTATAAGCCCTCGTATTCCACCTGTATTTCGACCTCCCAGGGTGGACGGCCCGGGCGAGGGTCCTATAGGGCAAGCGGGTCCCACCGACCGAAAGAAAACGATCCTAAAAGTACGGGTAATCGAGTCTTAACGAGCATTCGATGTAAATTACGGACAAAGCTGACGTCAAAAGTCAAGATCATGTCCGAGGGCTCGACGAAAAGTCGGCATGATTTGGACTGATAAGCGTCCACAATTGATCTTGACTTGTCGTCAGTTAAGCCGTAATTAGGCATGGAATATTCATTAATCCTTGATGACTCGGTCAATGCCGGGAGTCCGTGTATAATTTGTGCGCCGAGCCGAAGTCAAGGCGCCGGTCAATATCTTAGTCAAAGTCTGCGGCGGAAAACCGGCATAACTTCGACTGATTAGGGTCCCCGAAAGATATTGAGTCGGTATGCCGACAAAGGCTTGAAAGGAAAGGTCTATACACGTACAGGGCATGACATGCACAGACTAAAAACCAACCGGTCTCTGGACAAAGTGTGTCACGGACAAGTGCATGGTCGACACGAGGCTCCATGGGATGTTTGGGTAGTCCTGTGCTCATCCGAGAGGCGTAATAAGACCAAACGGACCGCGACAAGGATTTCCCCGGTTAGGGACGTAGTGTGCGTGTACGGTCACGTGCGCGTAGTGTGCAAGCGCCTATATTCTTTTTCTGAGTAAAATAGAGAATTTTTTTTTATGTGTCTTAAAAATATGATGCATGATTTTTTTTTTTGAAAATTTTCTTTTTTTTTTTTGAATTTTTTTTTTTGAAATTTAATGAGCACATAAGCACGTAAGCACGAAAATTCCGACAGTTAGGGACATGATTCCGACAGTCAAAATTTTGACTTTTTCCGAGGCGGCCAAAACAACACGAAAAATGTGCAAAAATCAACATACACACACACAAATGATTTTCAAAGCCGGGACGGAAGCTTGACCCTCAAAAGCTTTTTCTCTTTTTTTTTTGAAAACGGTGATACCGGTACGTGGGATTGTTAAACCACAATTTATCCCCGACTCGTGTTAGGAGGCGATAACGGGAAGTTTAATGGTTTCCACCAATATACCAAATATCATTTTTTTTTAGAAAAAGCTTAAATCCCCAGCGGAGTCGCCACTGTGATGAATGTGCATCCGAAAATTTTCCCATTTTTGTTTGAAAAAATCAACGAAACGGAGTCGCCACGTGTAAGTACCCCAATCTGGATCGCTCTCCATCCCAGCATACGACAAAACCAGAGGCAAACTTCCGGAGGTCATAACTCCTTCATACGAACTCCGATTGAGACGTGCCATATATGGTTGGAAAGCTCTCGACGAGAGCTAGCTTGCCATCACATTCACAAGAGCATGGAAAGTCCGTACGGACCTCTTTGCATGCCAAAAGGTCCGTACGGATCTCTTTGCACCAGACATAATCATTACGAAAATCCCCTTAAAGTCCACGAGATTCCCTCAAATCCCGGAAATCTATAATTACCTAAGAGGTCTGTACGGACCTCTTTGCAGTTTTCCTACACTATAAATAGAGGGCTCCCCCTCCCTCATTTTTCACACCTCCCTCTTCTCTCCTCTCCCCCCAGCCTTCAGGCTCCCCTCTAAGACCCTTCGGGGCAATCCCGGCCCCTTTCGGATCCTTCCGAGGCCTTCCGAGCTCCCTTGTGGTGCTCCGAAGCCTCTCCGAGCGCTCCCGCGACGCTCCCGCGCTGCCCCGAGGCACTCTCGAGGTACTCTGAGGCCCCTCGTGGTACTCCGAGGCCTTGCCTGGTCTTTCCCAAGGCGTCCCGGCTCTTTTCGAGTCAAATCGGCGATCCCAAATCACGCCGAACCTCTGCCCGAATCCAACCGACGATTCCAACACACGCCGAACCTCTGCCCGAATCAAACCGACGATTCCAACCCACGCCAAACCTCTGCCCGAATCCAACCGACGATTCCAACGCACGCCGAACCTCTGCCCGAATCCAACCGACGATTCCAACGCACGCCGAACCTCTGCCCGAATCCAACCGACGATTCCAACGCACGCCGAACCTCTGCCCGAATCCAACCGACGATTCCAACCCACGCCGAAACTCTGCCCGAGTGCACACTTGACAATCCCGAGGCACGCCGAAGTTCTGTCCGCAGACAACCGGCACCTTCCGAAGCAATCCCGGTCCGTCCCGGAGCACTATTTCATCCTCAAGCACTATTCCCCAGCGGAAGACAGACACGAACCAACATTGGTAAGGCTTCCTTCCTACACTATTTCAATACATTTCAATAAAGCAGTGTACAATGTAGACATCCGATACAGCATGCATTTTTAAAAGCACACACACACACACACACAACAGTTAAAGAATATTAGGGGTATCCGAAAGACTCGTTTTACGAGGCGACTCGGGTGAGCTCTAAGATTCTAATATTCTCTTCCCGAGGAGTCATCTGACCTCCGAACTCAAAATCTCATCACACAAAAACAGTTTAATTTTAAACTGATGCCCTTTTTCAATGTTTTGGGCTTAATAAAAACGGCGTGGCGACTCTACAAAGCAAAACACAGCGAGACACCTCCAACACGCTAAAACGGAATAAGCCAGATGCCGGGGCGCGATTGCGCTGCCTCTCGGATCCGGGCGACTTCCCGAAAAGCGACAAATGCGAGATGCTGGGGCCCGCGCGCGAGCCGGATCCGGGTAATTTCAGTTGGCGACTCCGCTGGGGATTATTTTGTTTTAAAAACTTTTAAACAAAACAAAAGATTTTTAAAATGATGATGAGGGTCAAACTTTCATTTTACCCCTTTCTTTAACTGTTGTGTGTGTGTGCACGTGCTTTACTTTTTATTTTAAACAAAAAAATAAAAATACAAAAATAAAATAAAAATGCATCAATATACATCTGTGCATACATTTAAAATTCTTCGAAAAAAAAAAACTTCTGTTTTACTCAGAAGAAGAATTTTAGAGACCGCACACTACGCGCACTGCTGCCTCGGTTACACCGCACACTACTCACACTGCTGCCTCGGTTACACCGCACGCTACGCGCACTGCTGCCTCGGATACACTGCACACTACAACCCTCAACCCGGGGTGGTCTCAGTTGCAGTCCGTTTGGTCTTCCTAGGCCACTTGGACGCACACGGGATCATTCCAAACATCCCATCCTAGCCAAGCGTCAACCCTGCACGTTTGAGTCTTGAGTCACACTCTGTCCAGACTCGGTTGGTTTTTACCCAGTCCGTGTCATACAGCCTGGATACATATACCATGCCGGCCATTTTTCTGAGTCAGGGCTCGGAATTCAAGATCCCTTGCGCAAGCAAGGCGATGAAAGGTCATGCTAAAATCTTGACCTGATCTTGATTTCCGAAGCTACACCCAGACGATGTTCCGTCCCGGATATACATCCATGCTCACATGACACCATGTCATCAAGCCTTTGATACGTCAGCCATGACAATATGACCCGGCCAACGCCCAACGTCACAGATCCCTTGCGCAAGCAAGGTAAAGAGAGGTCATGCCGAACTCTTGACCTGATCTTGACTTAGTGGCTGGCTCGGTTCTTGTTCACATGGCTAATGCATCAAAACGAACATGACAGCTCGGTCCTTAGGTTCGATTTTTTTTTAGGCCGGTGGAAACCGCTTGCCCTATAGGACCCTCGCCCGGGCCGCCCACCCCGGGATGTCGAAATACTGTGTGCAAAACGAGGGGCTTATAGCCGCACAGATGGTCTCCACTGACCCAGGATCTAGCATAGTTGCGAAAAAGAAGAGCAATCTTTTCCAACCTACCTAGGACTCTGAGAAAACATGTTTTAAGTAAATTAAAACAACAAAAAAAAATCATAAATAAAAAGCGGAAATCGCATGTCACATGAGCTTTCCCCCTTTTATCCGAAAGGCCTTCCCATGTCTAAACCTTACCCGTCACCCTCCAAATAACCGAGAGTGGTTGAGAGTACCCGGAGCCGCCTTTTCAGTATCGAGGTCACAAGGTCCGATAGCCCTTCCGGTTCAGCGGTCCGAACAGTCCGCTACTCCCCCATGGCGGGATCAACAGATAACAGTGAGGGAAACGGAACCCCGCCACTAAGGAACCTCCAGACAATGGAGGAGGTGCTGCAAGCCTTCGAAACCATCAAGAAGCGCCAAGAAGAGCAGCAAGCCTGGATCGTAGACACCTTGCGTCTTCGAGGAACCGTTGCAGTTCCCCAACCTGACGGAACCTTTGTTCTCATAGAGGACGAAGACATACCGGCTCCCGGTTTCTCAAAGCTATCAGCAGGTCCCGCCTCCGCCAAGTTACGAGATCCCGGCAACGCTAAGCGGCTCTCGCTCAAAGCTCCCTTCAGCGCGTGGGCCAGCGCCCGACATGCCCACCTCAGCAAGATCGGTTTCCCGGCTCGCACATCAAGCTCGCACCAACAAAGCACATATACGTGCTGCTCTACCGATCCCAATGCATCTCGATACCTGTGGATTCAATCCTTTGCCTCTATACGAGCCTCGCAGCCCACAATCCGAAATCCCAATGCCGCTAGGGACAGACATCCCAAGCGGATATCCCGACATCTCAAACCTTCCACCCGCCGGACTACCACTTGGGGCTAGCGAAACATTTCCCAAGTTCCCAAACACAACCCTTGGGCCCGAGTAATCACGCCCTTGGCTCCAATTTCGCAATCCAGTACGGGATGGTCTACACTCAACTACCTCCCCAAGATTCCCGAATGGCGATCCCATCACCCAATCCACCTCCATCTTCGGTTTCCGTCCCGAAAACGACAGCTTGCCTCCACTGCGACCCTCACATGGCTTGGTTGGTCGAACAAATGAAGAGCATGCAAGGAAAATTTGCTAACTCTCGGAAGGACTCCCTTATGCCCACGAGATCTAAGCAAAGTGGTTCCTCTCCCTCCGAATTTCAGAATGGGAAATGGAAAAATTCGATGGGACAGAATGCCCAAAGACCCACATCGATACCTACGTCTTAGGTATGAGAGCCAAGGGGGCCACCCCACAACAAATGGCGGATCACTTCCAAAGACTCCTGAAATCCACAGCTTTAAGGTGGTTCCTCAACGTAAAAGTCGAGAACCGCTCCACTGGGAACAAATCGGTGACATCTTCCTAGAGAAGTACCGCGCCAATCTTGAGTGGGAAACCAATCGCCATGACTCCGTAAGCCACCGAACAAAAGGATGACGAGCCCGTAGGTGAGTTCTACAAGAGATGGAACTGGAAACTAAGCGAGATAATGGATCCGCTTTCCAAAGAAGAGCAAATGGATATCTTCCATTCCCGCCTCAAACCTTCCCCGAAGGCCCCGATCACCACCACTTCTATCCCGATCTTCGCGCCATGGTCAACGCTGGGACCAAGTTTGAAAAAACACCGAACATGCAAAAATGGTAGTCACCGGCCCCGCCCAATCCAATATCTCGCCCCAAGCGTAGGGAGGGAGGTTGTCTGAGCAGTCCATTATATTAAGAATGGAGCACTACAAAGAAACGGTGGTCCCCCGAGACAACGACAACACTATGATGATTTCGGGATGCCATTGAGCGAGGTATTCGATCGTGTAGTGAAGCAAGGTCTCCTCGAACCTATGGAAAATTACCACCCCAAATTTCCCAATGCCAATCGGGATGTAACCAAGCGGTGTGCTTTTCATAAATACCACGGTCATACAACCGACAACTGCACAGTTTTGAGGAAAGCAATTCAAGGATTGATTGAAGAAGGAAAGTTAGAGCGCCCTACGGCCCCAATACACTCAAATCCGTTCCCGTAAATAATGATCGAGATGCTTGGTCTAACCCCAAAGATCATAGAGTCTAGCTTCGAAAATAAAAGACCCCGAGTCTGTCATGTTTTAAGTTTGAGTCTCTCGAGTCGTCTGACGGCCTTATGCCTGAAGATTATGCGTTTGTAACAAAAATCGTGCTTCTTTATGCTTCGAATAAAAGTTCGACCTTTCTGAGTATCCCCTCATTGTCACTTTAACAAATGATAAATTAACTAACCAAAACAGTTAATAATGATTCACTTGATAAAGACGCAGACACATTAATGAACAATGCATTAAAACAAATCTTTAAGCATGTTGTCAAACGAGAGGAAAATCGGGCCCAAGCTGCCGAGAAGGTTCTAACCAAAATGAATTTGGGAACTGCTGAAGAGCCCGAAGAGACGCAAATCAAAGAATTACATAGCCAAACCTCGTAGGTTCTAGTACCTTTCTCATTCAATCAAGTCCTCCTTGGACATTGTAATTAAGTCTTCAATTTTCCATACATAAGTCTTCTTTCTTTTCTTGCTAGACTTGAGACATTATTTTGCACCCCACATTACATTTAATGAAATGGTTTTGTTCTATGTGATCACTTGCATTGCTCAACAAGTAATTCCACAAACGATTAATGCTTTGATTAATTGGTGTGAGAAAGTCAATCGATAGCTCCCCATACCATACCCCACACAAAGGCCTCCATCAAGCCATACACATTCCAAAACATGTCCCCACCATCACCTTGACCAAGTCAAACGACGGCGGCAACATCAAAGGACAACAAAAGGTCACTCAGCATTAAAAGATTGACCCCATGTTGACAACAATCTAGGGGCTTGCCTTCACCTTCGTGCGCATCAAGAAATTTCAAGCTGTGGGCTTGCCTTCGCCCTCACGTGCTTCAAAAAAAAAAAAAGGGCTCAAGCGTAAGCTAAAAAAAGCTCAAGCGTAAGCTACACAAAAAAAGGGGGCTCAAGCGAAGCTTCACAAAAAAAATGAGGTCAAAGACCCAGCGCCAACGATCAAGAAGCAAGGGAGTCACTGAAAAGACCATCAAATACGACTTGTCAAGAAATCATCTCAAGGCCCGTGCCTCATCATTCAACCTTCCGAGCATTTTCGCCAAAGGCTGCACGAATATTCACGCCCTGGCCCCAAAGCCAAACACAGTTCAAACCCGAACTACGTCGACCTGAGCTCCTTGTCTTAAGGGGAACGTAGGCAACCAGAAATGGTCCGGTCATAAACACATACAAATCCACAAACCCGGTCTCATCAATGACCTCTCCTATACACAAACCTTCTTTCATACCAGACCAACTCGATCCTTGATACCGGTTGACTTTCTCCTCGTGATTAATCAAAGCATATCAGGTTTAATTGTTGAATAGCCCGAACATCAACAAAAGGGTTTTAAGCAAACATGTGATCAATGTGAACGAATCGAGTTTTCAGATGTCTCGACAAGTCTTCTTTTTCTACAAAATAGGAAAGTAGAGCTAAACATCGATTTTCCGTCGCCAAGGGCTTCCATACACTTTTACAAGCTTTTCAATGCTTATACTCTCTCAAAAGAGTCAAACCCAAAAGCATGTTTTTTTTATGCCTACATCAAATAAGGCATTCACACAAAAGGGGACCCGTTCCCACCTTTTCAAAAATAAATACGCCCTTGTGAGTGTACATTACGAGTCATTTCTCCCACAAAAGAGGGTCGAACTACGCAGACCTGAGCCCCTCACCGAGGGGAACGTAGGCAGGCCTTCATTGGTTCGGTCTAAAGCATACACAAAAATCCCAATAGTTTGACGTCATCAAGGCTCGACAAGAAACAAGCAAGAGATTTTGTGTCTCGACAAAGCTTTAAAAGTAAATCCCAAATCATCACGCTTAAAACACTTTTGATGAGTTCAAGCACGGTCTACTCTCAAACTCACAACATGCTAAAAGACAACTTAAAACATTTAACAATCAATGTGTCGCAACGACGATGAATGGATACTCGGTGTTTCAGAAGGTCATTCCATGCTACTCGCGTTTGGCCCTTCATCACTCTTTCCTTTCTTCCCTCGTCCCCAACGAGTCATCTTTCATTCCATATGAGCGAGTTCTGTCTCCCTCATTCCGAGATCAGGGAGTCCTCCTAGTCGTGTCAAACGAACCAGCCACTCTCGAGCATCGTTCACCCGTGCCTCGGCTCGGATCTTCTCCCTATGAGTCCGCAAAGGGGACCTCTCCCCGCCGCCCGTCAACTCGATTCTTGTAGTCAAACAAAGCGTCTCCCATGACATCCCGAGGGTTAGACCAAGCTTCGCACTCCTAAGGCTATAGCCGAGACGACAACCTTGCCCTGCACTGCTTCACGCCTTCTCCCCAAAACCACTGGGTCCGCTCGATATGCTACTCATACCAATCCAGGTACTCGGTGTTCAACACAACACTCTCCTGGCCAAAGGAGCACCACAGAGGGAAAGCGAAATACTTCCATACCCTCGTAAAATACGTAAGAGCATCTAAAGCCGCCGAACAAAGCAGGGGCTTCCCCACACATGAACCGGCCCCTAGCGCCAAGCGATCTATGCCGTGGAAAGTCTCCCCGAAAACTAAGGGAATGATGTCCTCACCAGCCCGGCAATGGCCTCGCCACATCCAACAAATGCGTCCCCAGAGACATCACTCCCGCCGCCGCTCATGAAACCGTCAAAGCCGCTTCAGCCCCCCAACTGCTCGTAAAACCCGCCTCACCTCCACTAACCACAAATGCATTCCCACTCATGTGACATGTACAAAAATAATAATAATCTAGCAACAATTCCTAGGTCAATCCCGGAATCACAAATACGTCATTACATCTTAAAATAAAATACTTTGTTGTGCAAATACAAGTGTTTTATTACAGTGTACAAAATGTCTCGTTGCCTTACAAAAAAACAACGGAAAGAGGGAAAGCAAAAGAGCCCTAATCCGACTCATCATCATCATCCTCCACAAACGAGAAATTCGGCATCTCGTAAAACTCGACAGTCACATCCTCGTCATCGAATACAACACCCTCCTCGTGCGGGTACTCAAAGTACTCCGAAGGGTCAAAACCCGTGAAAGGATCAAAGAAGGGATACGAGGATGAACCTCACCCCGTGCCTCCGGCGGAGGAAAGAATCGATGAAGGGTCTGCGACCTCCGAGCCCCGAAGGCGTCCCCACATCAAAGCTGTGTTGTTCCTGAACTGGCACCTCCGGCTGTGGCCCTGGCTCAGCCCTCGAAGAAGGAGTATCCACAGCCCTCCTCAAAGGCACTGTCTCGAACACCGCCGCGTGCCGCGAAGACCCGCAAGACAGCCTTCCCGCGAACTTCCTTGCAAAAGACCGCATCGCCACATAACTCGGTCAACGTGTCAAAGGATCTCCTCGAGACTCCGCACAAGCAAATGCCCAAAGAAATGCTCAAAGAAAAGAGATACATTCATACTCAACAAAAAGAGAAAAATACGTAAAATATGTCAAGATGGAAAAGAGTAAGCACACCCACCGGCGCATCCGGCCAACCCGATAGGCCGCAGTGAGCTCGCTCCGGATGGGTACTGACACCCTCCGCCTCGACGAATCCCCGCGTACATAAGTAAAGTCCGATGCAGCACCGGAACATCCGGGGACGTGGTGGAACATCCCGCCTCTCCTCGCCAACACCTCGTGGCATCCTCGCCTTCCTCCCGATGAAGGTCCCATACTCCTCGCCATACAAAATAAACTTCTCGGCACTCACGCCGCCTGTGTACTGTTGTACTCTAGCACATCCATGTCACAGAGATGCATCATCCCAAAGGGTGGATCCCTCGGAACCATAGGGGGCACACCAAGGCCACGCTGCCAGACTGTCCCTCTCCCGTCCTCCTCTTCCTCAAAGAATGAGCCCAAAGACATTATGGCGGGATAACCGAACATGGCCTCATCCACCTAGTCCTACTACTGGCCGGCACCGTAAGATCTCATAGAACCACGCCGCAACGAAAAACAAAGGCACAAAACGAAAAAAAAAGGGGAGTCCTACTTCTAAGTCATCGGCACTACCGCCCGGTAAAAACTCCCACATCTCGGCGCCTCCGCCGCCTACCTCATCATCCTCGGTGAACTTAGCACCTTCCTCGACCGGATACTCCAAGACGTCCGCGTAAGTCAAATCAAAAAAAAGATGAGCCATCCCTCCTCTCCTTGTCCAAAGACTCCGAGGCGTCCCACGTCCTCTTCATCTCTGGCCGAGGCGCCACACATCCTCAACATTTCAACAACTCGATCCGAGGCGCCCCATGCCCTCAAACACTTCAAAGAATTCAACCCGAGGCATCCCACGTCCTCTTCATCTCTGGCCGACGCGCCACACGTCCTCAACATTTCAACAACTCGATCGAGGCGCCCCATGACCTCAAACACTTCAAGAATTACCAGCAGACGCCACCACGTCCTCTTCATCTCGGTCAGAGGCTCCCCACGTCCTCAACTTCCTCCTCACAAAGGCCTTTCCTCCTGCAGGTAAACACAACAAAGGTATGAAAAAATCATACTTACGTCTTTAAATATTTCCCATGTTACCTCGTAGTGAGATACGTCCCCCTATCTCCCTGATAGACATCTCATATCTTTTAGTAAGATTGGCCATCCTTCACATAGGGTAGATATCTTTTAGAAAGATTACCCACCTTTTCGTAAGATTAGCATATCTTTTAGTAAGATTACCCATCTTTTAGTAAGATTAGCTATCTTTTAGTAAGATTACCAATCTTTTCGTAAGATTAGCCATCTCTCAACTTAGGGTAGACACCCCAAAACAGTCTCATTTAGGTATAGACGCCTTCACACAAACTTCAACTCAGGACATCACCACGTCCATTCACCACAAACCTCACTACTTCACCACAGACAGCCCGGAAGGCTTTAAACCACTCGGTCCGGGAGACCGTATAAACCTCCCCCATCACTATTTCCAGCTCTAAGGCTTTAAACCACTCGGTCCGGAAGACCGTATAAACCTCCCCATCACTATTTCCAGCACGGAAGGCTTTAAACCAATAGGTCCGGAAGACCGTGTAAACCTCCCCCAGCATTATCCGTAGCCCGAAAGGCTTTAAATTACTCGGTCCGAAAGACCGTATAAACCTCCCAAAAATATCATCTTAGGACGTGACACGTCCTCCTACATCACAACCCATCTTTTCGTGAGATTACCCATCTTTTAGTGAGATTACCCATCTTCTCGTAAGAATAACCCATCTTTTAGTGAGATTACCCATCTTCTCGTAAGATTAACCCATCTTTTAGTGAGATTACCCATCTTCTCGTAAGATTAACCCATCTTTTAGTGAGATTACCCATCTTCTCGTAAGAATAACCCATCTTCTCGTAAGATTAACCCATCTTTTAGTGAGATTACCCATCTTCTCGTAAGATTAACCCATCTTTTCGTGAGATTACTCATCTTTTAGTGAGATTACCCATCTTTTCGTGAGATTACCCACCTTCTCGTAAGATCACCTCACACGTGAACTACGATCAGGCTTGATTTCCACTCGGGATACGTAGGAATCCTATCACAGGGTCCAGCCAACTGACCTAAACGGTCACCTTAGGACACCACAACGTCCTCACAATCGACCTTAGCAGTCACATCACCTTAGGACACCACCACGTCCTCATAGTCGACCTTAGCAGTCACATCACCTTAGGACACCACCACGTCCTCACAGTCGACCTTAGCGGTCACATCACCTCAGGGCACCACCACGTCCGCATACACTCACGATTACACGACCTCTGAACTACGACCAGGCTTGATTCCCGCCAGGGATACGTAGGAATCCTATTACAGGTGGTCCACCATCGACCTATGCGGTCACCCACAGACACCACCACGTCCACACACGAGTCTCGCTAGAGGACAGCTCACGTCCTCGTACACAACACTCACCCCACACACGAACTACGATCGCTTGATTCCCGCTAGGGATACGTAGGAATCCTATCACAGGTCCAGCCTAACCGACCTAAACGGTCACACAACAGACACCGCCATGTCCTAACGCATCGACCTACACGGTCACCTTCTCTCTCAAAGACGCGATCCAGATCAGGACCCTTATCTTATCGACGACCCCACTTCTTTCATAAGTGACGTCGCCGAGGGGCTTCGTAAGTACCCCAACTGATCGCTCTCCATCCCAAAGATACGACAAAACCAGAGGCAAACTTCCGAAGGTCATAACTCCTTCATACGAACTCCGATTGAGACGTGCCATATATGGTTGGAAAGCTCTCGACGAGAGCTAGCTTGCCATCACATTCACAAGAGCATGGAAAGTCCGTACGGACCTCTTTGCATGCCAAAAGGTCCGTACGGACCTCTTTGCACCAGACATAATCATTACGAAAATCCCCTTAAAGTCCACGAGATTCCCTCAAATCCCGGAAACCTATAATTACCTAAGAGGTCCGTACGGACCTCTTTGCGCTTTTCCTACACTATAAATAGAGGGCTCCCCCTCCCTCATTTTTCACACCTCCCTCTTCTCTCCTCTCCCCCGGCCTTCTGTGCTCCTCTAAGACCCTTCTCGGGCAATCCCGCCCTTTCGGATCCTTCCGAGGCCTTCCGAGCTCCCTTGTGGTGCTCCGAAGCCTCTCCGAGCGCTCCCGCGACGCTCCCGCGCTGCCCCGAGGCACTCTCGAGGTACTCTGAGGCCCCTCGTGGTACTCCGAGGCCTTGCCTGGTCTTTCCCAAGGCGTCCCGGCTCTTTTCGAGTCAAATCGGCGATCCCAAATCACGCCGAACCTCTGCCCGAATCCAACCGACGATTCCAACACACGCCGAACCTCTGCCCGAATCAAACCGACGATTCCAACCCACGCCAAACCTCTGCCCGAATCCAACCGACGATTCCAACGCACACCGAACCTCTGCCCGAATCCAACCGACGATTCCAACGCACGCCGAACCTCTGCCTGAATCCAACCGACGATTCCAACGCACGCCGAACCTCTGCCCGAATCCAACCGACGATTCCAACCCACGCCGAAACTCTGCCCGAGTGCACACTTGACAATCCCGAGGCACGCCGAAGTTCTGTCCGCAGACAACCGGCACCTTCCGAAGCAATCCCGGTCCGTCCCGGAGCACTATTTCATCCTCAAGCACTATTCCCCAGCGGAAGACAGACACGAACCAACATTGGTAAGGCTTCCTTCCTACACTATTTCAATACATTTCAATAAAGCAGTGTACAATGTAGACATCCGATACAGCATGCATTTTTAAAAGCACACACACACACACACACAACAGTTAAAGAATATTAGGGGTATCCGAAAGACTCGTTTTACGAGGCGACTCGGGTGAGCTCTAAGATTCTAATATTCTCTTCCCGAGGAGTCATCTGACCTCCGAACTCAAAATCTCATCACACAAAAACAGTTTAATTTTAAACTGATGCCCTTTTTCAATGTTTTGGGCTTAATAAAAACGGCGTGGCGACTCTACAAAGCAAAACACAGCGAGACACCTCCAACACGCTAAAACGGAATAAGCCAGATGCCGGGGCGCGATTGCGCTGCCTCTCGGATCCGGGCGACTTCCTGAAAAGCGACAAATGCGAGATGCTGGGGCCCGCGCGCGAGCCGGATCCGGGTAATTTCACCACGCCATTTTAATTTTGAGGGCCAAAACTTTGAAAAAAGCACGAGATCAGAGATTTAGGTTCGGAGGTCATGTTACACGCCGGGAAGGACGTTAGTGTGCACCCGGAATGCCTCGTAAAACGAGTCTTCCAAGCTGAAAATCATTTGTGTGTGTGTGTGTGTGTGTGTTTTGGCCAAAATAAGTTGAAACTCAGAAAAGTAAAAATTGGGATATCTTTTTAAGACTTTAAACTGGTCCCATGAATTTTTGGAAGATTTTTGGATTGAGATTTGGTACTCAAAAGACCTTTTGAAGTTGAGAGTCATTTCTGCCAGAATGAAAAAGGCAGTGGACCTTTGATTTTGAAATGGATTCAAGGGTCTTAAAACTTCATAATCTGGATAAACTCAGAGAATGAAAGTTGTTCTAGACACCTTAAATAAGATTTGTGGGAAGGAATTTTCCATTTTGGAGAAGATTTGAGGGGTCAAAACCTTCTGGAAACCTCAGATATGAGATCTGGATTCCCAGAAGCTGATGAACTAGCCTCTGAAAGAAAATTTGAAAAGAGGAGTTTTACTCACCCAAAAAATAAAGTAAAAATATGTATGGAAAGATCTGGATGTTGGCTACAAAAAGTGTTTTGTAGTCAACACCAAATTCCACATTTATCTGTGTCCAAAAAATTAGACCATGGACTGAGGTCTGAGAAAATTGCTACTGGACAGCAACTTCTCAAGAAAGAAAATATGATTTTAAGGGGGGTTTTGCATCCATGCTTGTCCCCATTTCCCTAGGTTTTGGTTAGTGATCACTTGACATTTTAGTGGTGAATCAACTATACCAAACCATCCTTGGGGTACATTAGGACTAAGCATTTCATTTGCTTGGGAAGGGGATTTTTATCCTTTGAAAATGAGATTTTATGCTTGAAAATGGTTTTTAGGGTTTTGAAAATGAGTTTTCTTTGCAAGAAAGTAAGAGAACTTGAAAATAATTTTGATCTTTGTAGAAGATCATCCATGGAGATGGTCTTCCATGGTGATCTTCTTAGATCTAGAGCAAGAAGATGAAAGAACTACATTTTGTAGTTTGCAAATGCATACATGGTTGGAGTTTAGGGTAAGGAGAAGGAGGGTTTACCAATCTTCCTTGTGTTCTTGAGTTTTTGGCTTGAGTGTATGAGTGTTTAAGGCTTAAGTATGAGAGTGAGTGGATGAGTGTGAGTTGGGAAAGATTGGAGAGAAAATGGTGACAATTCTTGAAGAATTCTCACTGTTTTCTCTCTATATTTCGCCAGAGGTTCGGTGCAATAGTGTTGTTCCTTCTTATTTTTGTGACTGGAGGGCTCAATTTATAGCCCTCCTGAAATGACAAACTCATCCGCGCGGACAAGACCCTTCAGCGTGCACTGTTCATTAAATGCAGCTTCAGCTTTGGACAAGAGGAATAATCTTTTTGAAATTTCAAATTAACAGCCAGTTTATTGTTCCCAGCCATTTCTATTTGTGGTTTTATTCCTTTTGTTTTACTTTTTGAGATTCTTTTTGAGGTTTAACCTTAAATAACAATGCCCATTTTACCCTCACTTTGTTAGAAATGTTAGGATAGTTAGGAATTGTTAGAAATGTTATAACTTTCGTTAATTTTCTAACGAAAATTCTAACAAGCTCAAATTGGAGCACTTACAGTAGCCCCTCGGCGACGGCGCTTTCGAAGGAAGCGGGGTCGTCGATAAGAGTAAGGCTCCATATTTGGCGGGATGATCGAGTGATCGGGTGGCTGAACCTAGCGATAGGCTACCTACGTATCCCGAATGGGAATCAAGCCAGTCGTAGTTCGGGTCTTTGACCCTGGAGATGATGGCGTTTTAGGTGTCTCGAACCTGATGAGCGAGTTCTGCAGTCGGTTGCTGGAAAGAAACTCTGCTGGGGATAAGAGATGACCATTTTCGGTCTGATGGCTATCCGCTCTGCTGGGGATAGGAGATGACCATTTTCGGTCTGATGGCTATCCGCTCTGCTGGGGATAGGAGATGACCATTTTCGGTCTGATGGCTATCCGCTCTGCTGGGGATAGGAATGACCATTTTTGGTCTCTGCTGGGGATGATTGCGATTTATCGCTTTCTAATGATAGCATCTTAGGTGCCTCGAATCTTGAAGATGGCGTTTTAGGTGCCTTGAACCTTGGAGATGGCGTTTTAGGTGCCTCGAACCTTGAAGATGGCGTTTTAGGTGCCTCGAACCTTAATTTGAAATGGCCTTTCGGTGGACTTCGTCTGCTACCGAAGGAGAGGGTGACCGTTTTGGTCGAGGGGCTGGACCTAATGATAGGCTACCTACGTATCTGAAATTACCCGGATCCGGCTCGCGCGCGGAGCCCCGGCATCTCGCATTCGTCGCTGTTCGGGAAGTCGCCCGGATCCGAGAGGCAGCACAATCGCGCCCCGGCATCTGGCTTATTCCGTTTTAGCGTGTTGGAGGTGTCTCGCCGTTTTGCTTTCGCATTTTGTAGAGTCGCCACGCCGTTTTTATTAAGCCCAAAACATTGAAAAAGGGCATCAGTTTAAAGATAAATTTTAAACTGTTTTTGTGTGATGAGATTTTGAGTTCGGAGGTCAGATGACTCCTCGGGAAGAGAATATTAGAATATTAGAGCTCACCCGAGTCGCCTCGTAAAAACGAGTCTTTCGGATACCCCTAATATCCTTTAAAAAGTTGTGTGATGTGTGTGTGCTTTTAAAAATGCATGCTGTATCGGATGTCTACATTGTATTGAAATGTATTGAAATAGAATAGGAAGGAAGCCTTACCAATGTTGGTTCGTGTCTGTCTTCCGCAGGGGAATAGTGTTTGAGGTCGGAGTAGCGTTCCGGATTGCTTCGGGGATGCCGGTGGTCCGCGGACGGAGTTTCGGCGTGAGTTGAAAGCGTAAGGCTGCGTTTGGGCGAAGGTTCGGCGTGCGTGGGGATCGTCGGGATCGGTCGGGCGAGAGGTTCGGCGTGCGTTGGAATCGTTGGTTGGATTCGGGCAGAGGTTCGGCAAGGTTTGGGGATCGCGGTTTGACTCGGAAAGAGCCGGGACACCGTGGGAAAGACCAGGCAAGGCCTCGGAGTACCACGAGGGGCCTCAGAGTACCTCGAGAGTGCCTCGGGGCAGCGCGGGAGCGTCTCGGGAGCGCTCGGAGAGGCTTCGGAGCACCTCGAGGGGGCTCGGAAGGCCTCGGAAGGATCCGAAGGGGCCGGGAATGCTCCGAAGGGTCTTAGAGGGGAGCCTGAAGGCTGGGGGGAGAGGAGAGAAGAGGGAGGTGTCAAAAAAATGAGGAGGGGAAGCCCTCTATTTATAGTAGTGGAAAACTGCAAAGAGGTCCGTACGGACCTCTTAGGTAATGATGGATTTCCGGGATTTGAGGGAATCTCGTGGACTTTAAGGGGATTTTCGTAATGATTATGTCTGGTGCAAAGAGGTCCGTACGGACCTTTTGGCATGCAAAGAGGTCCGTACGGACTTTCCATGCTCTTGTGAATGTGATGGCAAGCTAGCTCTCGTCGAGAGCTTTCCAACCATATATGGCACGTCTCAATCGGAGTTCGTATGAAGGAGTTATGACCTCCGGAAGTTTGCCTCCGGTTTTGTCGTATCTTTGGGATGGAGAGCGATCCAGATTGGGGTACTTACGAAGCCCCTCGGCGACGTCACTTATGAAAGAAGTGGGGTCGTCGATAAGATAAGGGTCCTGATCTGGATCGCGTCTTTGGGAGAGGAAGTGACCGTGTAGGTCGGTGCGTGAGACATGGCGGTGTCTGTTATGTGACCGTTTAGGTCGGTTAGGCTGGACCTGTGATAGGATTCCTACGTATCCCTAGCGGGAATCAAGCCCGATCGTAGTTCGTGTGTGGGGTGAGTGTTTGTGAGTGCGGGCGTGGTGGTGCCACGAAGTGTTGTGTGACCGCCGAGGTCGGTGATAAGGACGTGGTGGTGTCTGAGTGGCCGTATAGGTCGATGGGTGGACCTGTGATAGGATTCCTACGTATCCCTGGCGGGAATCAAGCACAGTCGTAGTTCGGAGGTCGTGAAATTGTGAGTGTATGTGAGCGTGGTGGTGCCCTAAAGTGTTGTGTGACCGCCGAGGTCGGTGATAAGGACGGGGTGATGTCACGATATGTGGTGACCGCCGAGGTCAATTGTGAGGACGTGGTGGTATCTGGGATGGAAATTTTACGATTTTCCTAATCGGGTGGTTTAAGGCCTTAGGGCCGGCGATAGTGATTTGGGAGATTTATACGGTCTTCCGGACCGAGTGGTTTAGAGCCTTAGAGTGGGGATAGTAGTTTGGGCGATTTATACGATCTCCGGTGAGTGGTTTAAAGCCTTGAGTGGGGATAGTAGTTTGCCGATTTATAGTCTCCGGGTGAGTGGTTTAAAGCCTTCCCGGCCGAGGATAGTAGTTTGGCCGATGACACGCTTCCTGACCGAGTGGTTTAAAGCCTTCCGGCCGGGAGATAGTGATGGGGGAGGTTTATACGGTCTTAGGACCGAGTGGTTTAAAGCCTTCGTGCTGTGGTGAAGTAGTGAGGTTTGTGGTGAGTGGACGTGGTGATGTCCTGAGTTGAAGCTTAGTTCGGGAGTATGAACCTAAGTTGTGACCTAGTTCAGGAGTATGACCTAAGTTGGGACCTAGTTCAGGAGTATGACCTAAGTTGGGACCTAGTTCGGGAGTATGAACCTAAGTTGTGACCTAGTTCAGGAATATGACCTAAGTTGGGACCTAGTTCGGGAGTATGAACCTAAGTTGTGACCTAGTTCAGGAATATGACCTAAGTTGGGACCTAGTTCAGGAGTATGACCTAAGTTGGGACCTAGTTCAGGAATATGACCTAAGTTGGGACCTAGTTCGGGAGTATGAACCTAAGTTGTGACCTAGTTCGGAATATGACCTAAGTTGGGACCTAGTTCGGGAGTATGACCTAAGTTGGGACCTAGTTCAGAGTATGACCTAAGTTGGGACCTAGTTCAGGAGTATGACCTAAGTTGGGACCTAGTTCAGGAGTATGACCTAAGTTGGGACCTAGTTCAGGAATATGACCTAAGTTGAGACTATTCTAAGGCGTCTGGACCTAAGTTTGAGTTTGATGGGCATTTTGTGGATCCTATATGGAACTTTGTTTGTGGGAATTTTTGGAAAGGCATCATGCCGTGCTGGGATTCTTCTTTTATGTAGCATTTATTACAGCTATGTCTTGCGTTTGAAGTTTATTGACATACCTTTCTTTGTGTTTACTGCGGGGAGGAGGCACCTTTGTGAGGAGGAAGTTGAATTGTTGAGGATGTGGGGCACCTCGGCCGAGATGAAGAGGACATGGTGGCGTCTTTGGCCGAATTGCCTGAAGTGTTAGAGGGCGTGGGGCGCCTACGATCGAGTTGTTGAAATGTTGAGGACGTGTGGCGCCACGGCCGAAGATTCTTGAAATGCTGCGGATGCGCTGGCGTTTTTGACTGAAGTCAGTGAAAGGATGAGGACGCGACGGAGCCTTTGTTCGAACTTGCGGTGAGGGCGAGGTGGAACCTCTGCCTGAACTTGGTGAGGGCGAGGTAGCGCCTCTGTCTGAACTTGCGGTGAGGGCGAGATGGAGCCTCTGTCTGAACTTGGTGAGGGCGAGGTAGCGCCTGTTCGAACTTGCGGTGAGGGCGAGGTGGAACCTCTGTCTGAACTTGGTGAGGGCGAGGTAGCGCCTCTGTGCGAACTTGCGGGGAGGGCGAGATGGAGCCTCTATCGAACTTGGTGAGGGCGAGGTAGCGCCTCTGTCGAACTTGCGGGGAGGGCGAGATGGAGCCTCTGTCGAACTTGGTGAGGGCGAGGTAGCGCCTCTGTCCGAACTTGCGGTGAGGGCGAGTGGAGCCTCTGTCGAACTTGGTGAGGGCGAGGTAGCGCCTCTGTCGAACTTGCGGGGAGGGCGAGATGGAGCCTCTGTCGAACTTGGTGAGGCGAGGTAGCGCCAACTTGCGGTGAGGCGAGGTGGAACCTCTGTCCGAACTTGGTGAGGATGAGGTAGCGCCTGCCGAGACTTGCGGTGAGGGCGAGATGGCGCCTCTGTCGAACTTGCGGTGAGGGCGAGATGGAGCCTTTGTCGAACTTGGCGAGGGCGAGGTAGCGCCTCGTCGAACTTGCGGTGAGGGCGAGGTGGAACCTCTGTCGAACTTGGCGAGGCGAGGTAGCACCTCTGTCCGAACTTGGCGAGGACGTGGGACGCCTCAGTCTTTGGACAAGGAGAGGAGGGATGGCTCATCTTCTTTTTCCTTCTTCGTTCTTATTCTGTGGACTTCTTGGATTATCCGGTTGAGGAAGGTGCCGGGTTCACCGAGGACGATGATGTAGGCTGGCGGAGCGCCGAGATGCCGAATTTCTCGTTTGTGGAGGAGGATGATGATGAATCGGATTAGGGCTCTTTTGCTTTTCCTCTTTCCATTGTTTTTTTGTAGAGCAACAGACATTTTGTACCGTAATAAAACACTTGTATTTGCCTGACAAAGTATTTTATTTAAGATGTAATGACGTATTTGTGATTCCCGGGATTGACCTAGGAATTGTTGCTAGCTTATTATTATTTTTGTGCATGTCGCATGGTGGGAATGCATTTGTGGTTAATGGAGGTGAGGCGGCTTTGGCAAGTTTTACGAGCCGGTAGTGGCGGCTTTAGCTGAGTTTCATGAGCGGTGGCGGGAGTGATGTCTCTGGGACGCGTTCGCTTTGTGCTTGATAGCCACTCTTTTCGGGGTTGGCTACCTCGGGATATGTGACGGTGCTCTGTTTGATATGGCGAGGCCATTGTCGGGCGGGCGAGGATATCGTTCCTTTGGTTCCAGGGAAACCTTCCACGGTGTAGATCATCGGTGATGAGGGACCGATTCATGCGGGAAGCCCTGCTTTGCTTGCATTATGGTTGCGAGAGGCTTGAGCCATGCACGAGTCTCAGGCGTTTCTTAGTCCGTGGACGTTTGCTCGGTGACCTTTTGTCTTGGACATGGATCGATCTGCAGGAGAGATGGATGGCACATCTTGGTACGCATCGATTCGTTGGTGGGTTTCCCTTTGGGGGATTGAAACTAGGAGGGCCTGTCGGGAAGGTTCCTATGTTGTCGAGTTCCGTGTTTGCCTTGGTCCTCTTTACGTGTTCCGTTGCTTGTTTCCGTCGGTTCGGGATGAGGCAGAGCCTTTCTTTGGCTGGGATGACATTGCCAACGTGGAGGTAGCTTCTTTACGCATGACAGATCCACGATGCTTTTATGTATTTTACGAGGTATGGAAGTATTCCGCTTTCCCTCTGTGGTGCTCCTTAGATGCCGGGAGAATGTTGTCTTGACCATCGAGTACACTGGATTGGTATGAGTAGCATATCGGGCAGACCCAAGTGGTTTTGGGAGCGGGCGTGAAGCAGTGCAGGGCAAGATTGTCGTCTCCGCTATAGCCTTAGGAGTGCGAAGCTTGTTCTAACCCTCGGGATGTCATGGGAGACGCTTTGTTTGACTACGGGACTCGAGTTGACGGGCGGCGGGGAGAGGTCCCCTTTGCGGGCTCGTAGGGAGGAGATCCGAGCCGAGGCACGGGTGAAACGATGCTACGAGAGCGGCGGATTCGTTTGACACGACAAGGAGGACTCTGATCTCGGAATGAGGAGACGAGAACTCGCTCATGGGAATGAAAAAGACTCGTTGGGGACGAGGGAGGAAAGGAAAGAGTGATGAAGGGCCAAACGCGAGTAGCATGGAATGACCTTCAAACACCGAGTATCCATTCATCGGCATCGCGAGACACATTGATTGTTAAATGTTTTAAGTCGTCTTTTAGCATGTTGTGAGTTTGAGAGTAGACCGTGCTTGAACTCATCAAGAAGTGTTTTAAGCGTGATGATTTGTGATTTACTTTTAAAGCTTTGTCGAGACGCAAAATCTCTTGCTTGCTTCTTTCCTGAGCCTTGGTGGCATCAATTTTTGGAATTTTGTGTATTCCTTAGACCGAACCAATGAAGGCTGCCTACGTTCCCCTCGGGTGAGAGGCTCAGTCTGCGTAGTTCGACCCTCTTTTGTGGGAGAAATGACTCGTAATGTACACTTGCAAGGGCGTATTTATTTTTGAAAAGGTGGGAATGGGTCCCTTTTTGTGTGAATGCCTCATTTGATGTAGGCACAAAAGAAATGCTTTTTGGGTTTGACTCTTTTGAGAGAGTATGAGTGCGAAAAGCTTGTAAAAGTGTATGGAAGCCCTTGGCTGACGGAAAATCGGTGTTTAGCTCTATTTTCCTATTTTTGTAGAAAAAGAAGACTTGTCGAGACATTTGAAAACTTGATTTGTTCACAATGATCACTTGTTTGCTTAAAACCCTTTGTTGATGTTCGGGTTATTCAACAATTAAACTGATATGCTTTGATTAATCACGAGGAGAAAGTCAATCGGTATCAAGGATCGAGTTGATGCAGTATGAAAGAAGGTTTGTGTATAGGAGAGGTCATTAATGAGACCGGGTTTGTGGATTTGTATGTGTTTATGACCGGACCATTTCGGTTGCCTACGTTCCCCTTAAGACAAGGAGCTCGGGTCGACGTAGTTCGGGTCGAACCGTGTTTGGCTTTGGGGCCGGGGCATGAATATTTGTGCGGCCTTTGGCGAAAAGGCTCGGAAGGCTGAATGATGAGGCACGGGCCTTGAGGTGATTTCTTGACAAGTCGTATTTGTGATCTTTTTAGTGACTCCCTTGCTTCTTGATCGTTGGCTCTGGGTCTTTGACCTCATTTATTTTTGTGAAGCTTCGACTTGAGCTCTTTTTTTTTTGGAGCTTCTGCTTGAGCCTTTTTTTTTGTAGCTTCTGCTTGAGCTTTTTTTTTGTAGCTTCTACTTGAGCTTCTTTTTTTTTTTTTTTGAAGCATTTGAGGGCGAAGGCAAGCCCTTGCTTGAACTTCCTTGATGCGCACGAGGGCGAAGGCAAGCCCCTAGATTGTTGTCAACATGGGGTCAATCTTTTGATCTTTGAGTGACCTTTTGTTGTCCTTTGATGTTCTAATCGTTGACTTGGTCAAGGTGGTGGTGGGGACATGTTTTGGAAAGTGTATGGCTTGATGGAGGCCTTTGTGTGGGGTATGGTAAGGTGTATGGGGAGCTATCGAATGACTTTCTCACACCAATTAATCAAAGCATTAATCATTTGTGGAATTACTTGTTGAGCAATGCAAGTGATCACATAGAACAAAACTATTTCATTAAATATAATGCAGGGTGCAAAATAATGTCTCAAGTCTAGCAAGAAAAGAAAGAAAACTTTCGTATGGAAAATTGAAGACTTAATTACAATGTTCGAGGAGGACTTGATTGAATGAGAACAGTACTAGAACCTACGAGGTGGACTGTATGATTCTTTTATTTGCGTCTCTTTGGACTCTTCAGCAGTTCCCAAATTCATTTTGGTTAGAACATTCTCGGCAGCTTGGGCCCGATTTTTCTCTCATTTGACAACATGCTTAAAGATTTGTTTAATGCATTGTTCATTAATGCGTCTGTGTCTTTATCAAGTGAATCATGATTAACTGTTTTAGTTAGTTAATTTATCATTTGTTAAAGTGGCAATGAGGGGATACTCAGAAAGGTCGATCATTTATTCAAAGCATAAGGAAGCGCGGTTTATGTTACAAACGCATAATCTTTAGGCGTAAGGCCATCAGACGACTCGAGAGACTCGAACATAAATACGACAGACTCGGGGTCTTTTATTTTTGAAGATAGACTCTAGGAGACGGGGGGTTAGTCCAAGCTTCTCGTCTGTCTCTTCTTCTTTGTTTGTGGGTCCGCGTTTGTGAAAGTCACGCCGTTTTGATCTTGCCACTTGCTCGACTGTCTCGAAGCGCCTTATCTCAGGGAAGGCTCGATCCATCCCTTAGTGTGCCCCGATTCTGGAAAGGATTGTTGGGGAATAACCGTTCTTGGATTCTTTCTCTCGAATTCTTCATTGCGGAAGCCCCGGGTTCCGTCTTCACGTCCCCATTCATCACGGGAATTTGCGAGAGGACTTCTCCACCACGATTACCCCGTCATTTCTAGGGAAAGGGTTTCCAACTATGATGGGACCGCGAGGCGTTCCAACTTTCCCTCTTCGATTAGCCCTTGGACCACTTGTTTTAGCACGAAGCAATTGTCGGTGGTGTGGCCAGGGTAGTTGTGGAAGGCGCGAGTGCTTGCTCATATCCATGTTGGGCTTGCGAGTCTTTGGTTGGAAATTCTCGAGGGTTTGAGAATGTTCCTCTTTACTAGTGTCTCGAGGACTTGGCTCAAGGGCATCCCGGAGTTATCAAAATCTTTGAGCTGTGGTATGCGAGGGGATTGTCGTTCCTCGGGGGTGCTTGATCGCGGTTTACTTGAGCTCCGTTACGGATGTAGTGGTGCTCTGCAGTAACCTCTTTCTTCTTGTTTGGAGGTGTTTGGTAACCTTTTTCCTTTTGCTTAAGGAAACTCTTCCGTTGTATCTCCTTTGCATGTTACGCCAACCAAGCCATATGGGGGTCGGTGGCGCAGAGCCGCCGTTTTACGGGATGGAGACCGAAGATGGAGGTGGATTGGCGAGATGGGATCGCCATTCGGGAGTCTTGGGGAGCGGTTGAGTGTATACCAACCCATATCTGGATTGTTGAAATTGGGGCGTAATTGCCTGGACCACTAAGGGTTGTGTTTAGGAATTGGGGAAATGCTTCATTAGCCCAGTGGCGATCCGGGTGGAAGGTTTGAAATGTCGGGATATCCGCATGGGATGTCCGTCCACTGTAAACATTGGGATTTCAAGTTGTGGGCTGCGAGACTCATACGGAGGCACAGGATTGAATTCAGGGGGATATTGAGAGGTGTTAGGATTTGAGGAGCGGGCCCATAGGTGTCTTGAGGTTGGAAAATCGGAGTTGTTTGGCGAGGCTCGAATGGAGCTTTGAGCGGGAGTTGCCTTGCATTGCTAGGTTTCGTGGATTTGTGAAGGAGGGACACAGCGATAGCTTTGAGAGGCCGGGGGAGCCGATATTTCTCCGTCTTCTATGAGAACGACGGTCCCATCCCGGAGTTGGGGAACCACGACGGTTCTGCGACGGCGCATGGCATATTCAATCCAAGCTGCTTGCACTTCTTGGCGTTTCTCGAGAGCCTTAAAAGCTTGCCAAACTTCTTCCATTGTTTGGAAATTTCCCGGGGCGGGGTTCCGTTTCCCTCCTTTGTTATACGGTGATCCCGTCATGGGGAGTATTGGACGGTGCGGACCGTTGAAGCTGGAAGGGCTATCGGACCTTGTGACCTCAATGCGAAAAGGCGGCTTCCAGGATTCTCAACCACTCTTGGTTATTTGGAGGGTGACGGGCAAGGTTTAGACACGGGAATGGCCTAACGGGATAGAAGGGGAAAGCTCACGTGGCATGCGGTTTCCGTTTCTTTTATTTTCGATTTTTTTTTTTGTTGTTTTAATTTACTTAAAACAGGTATTTTCTCGAGAATCCTAGGTAGGTTGGAAAAGATTGCTCTTCTTTTTCGCAACTATGCTAGATCTGGGTCGGTGGAGACCATACGTGCGGCTATAAGCCCCTCGTTTTGCACCTGTATTTCGACATCCCGGGGTGGACGGCCCGGGCGAGGTCCTATAGTGCAAGCGGTTTCCACCGGCCTAAAGAAAAATCGAACCTAAGGACCGAGCTGTCATGTTCGTTTTGATGCGTTAGCCATGTGAATAGTGAACCGAGCCGGCACCGAGTCAAGATCGAGTCAAGAGTTCGGCATGACCTCTCTTTACCTTGCTTGCGCAAGGGATCGTGACGTTAGGCGTTAGGTGGGTCATATCGTCATGGGCGACGTATCAAAGGCGTGATGACATGGTGTCATGCGAGCATGGATGTATATCGGGACGGAACATCGTGCAGGTGTAGCCGGAAATCAAGATCGAGGTCAAGATTTTAGCATGACCTTTCATCGCTTTGCTTGCGCGAGGATCTTGAGTTCCGAGCCTTGACTTTCGAAAAATGGCCGGCATGGTATATGTATCAGGGGTATGAATATGAGCTGAGTAAAAACCAGCCGAGGTGCGGACGAGAGTGTGACTCAAGACTCAAACGTGCGGGGTTGACGCTTGGCTAGGATGGGATGTTTGGAATGATCCCGTGCGCGCCCGAGGCCTAGGAAGACCAAACGGTGCAAGTGAGACCACTCCGGGTTAAGGGTTGTAGTGTGCGGTGTATCCGAAGCGGCGGTGCGCATAGTGTGCGGTGTAGCCGAGGCGGCGGTGTGAGTAGAGTGCGGTGTAACCGAGGCGGCGGTGCGCGTAGTGTGCGGTTTCTAAAATTCTTTTACGAGTAAAATAGAAGTTTTTGAAGAATTTTAAATGTATGCACGAGATGTATATTGATGCATTTTTTTGTATTTTTTTTTTTTTTGTAAAATAAAAACGAAGCACGTGCACACACACACAAGATTAAAGGAAGGGGTAAAATGAAAGTTTGACCCTCATCATCGTTTTAAAAATCTTTTGTTTTGTTTAAAAGTTTTTAAAACAAAATGTCCCACGGAGTCGCCAGCGAAATTACCCAGGATCCGGCTCGCGCGCGCGGAGCCCCGGCATCTCGCATTCGTCATTGTTCGGGAAGTCGCCGGATCCGAGAGCGGCACAATCGCGCCCGGCATCTGGCTTATTCCGTTTTAGCGTTGCGTGTTGGAGGTGTCTCGCCGTTTTGCTTTCGCATTTTGTAGAGTCGCCACGCCGTTTTTATTAAGCCCAAAACATTGAAAAAGGGCATCAGTTTAAAGATAAATTTTAAACTGTTTTTGTGTGATGAGATTTTGAGTTCGGAGGTCAGATGACTCCTCGGGAAGAGAATATTAGAATATTAGAGCTCACCCGAGTCGCCTCGTAAAAACGAGTCTTTCGGATACCCCTAATATCCTTTAAAAAGTTGTGTGATGTGTGTGTGCTTTTAAAAATGCATGCTGTATCGGATGTCTACATTGTATTGAAATGTATTGAAATAGAATAGGAAGGAAGCCTTACCAATGTTGGTTCGTGTCTGTCTTCCGCGGGGAATAGTGTTTGAGGTCGGAGTAGCGTTAGGATTGCTTCGGGGATGCGGTGGTCCGCGGACGAGTTTCGGCGTGAGTTGAAAGCGTAAGGCTGCGTTTGGGCGAAGGTTCGGCGTGCGTGGGGATCGTCGGGATCGGTCGGGCGAGGTTCGGCGTGCGTTGGAATCGTTGGTTGGATTCGGGCGAGAGGTTCGGCAAGGTTTGGGATCGCCGGTTTGACTCGGAAAGAGCGGGACACCGTGGGAAAGACCGAGCAAGGCCTCGGAGTACCACGAGGGGCCTCGAGTACCTCGAGAGTGCCTCGGGCGGCGCGGGAGCGTCTCGGGAGCGCTCGGAGAGGCTTCGGAGCACCTCGAGGGGGCTCGGAAGGCCTCGGAAGGATCCGAAGGGCGGGAATGCTCAGAAGGGTCTTAGAGGGAGCCGAAGGCTTAGGGAGGAAGAGAGAAGAGGGAGGTGTCAAAAAATGAGGAGGGAAGCCCTCTATTTATAGTAGTGGAAAAGCGCAAGAGGTCCGTACGGACCTCTTAGGTAATGATGGATTTCCGGGATTTGAGGGAATCTCGTGGACTTTAAGGGGATTTTCGTAATGATTATGCGGTGCAAAGAGGTCCGTACGGACCTTTTGGCATGCAAAGAGGTCCGTACGGACTTTCCATGCTCTTGTGAATGTGATGGCAAGCTAGCTCTCGTCGAGAGCTTTCCAACCATATATGGCACGTCTCAATCGGAGTTCGTATGAAGGAGTTATGACCTCAGGAAGTTTGCCTCTGGTTTTGTCGTATCTTTGGGATGGAGAGCGATCAGTTAGGGGTACTTACGGTATCCCTAGTGGGAATCGAAGCCCTTTCGTAGTTCGAGTTCTACTCGAGATTCCGTTGGCTTTTGGGATTCCGTTATCTTTCTTTGGGGATTTCGTTAGCCTTTCTTTGAGGAAAATCGAGACGTATTTGTGCAGGAAATCGGTCTTACGTTTGGCTTGCCGTGGAAGATTTTGATGAAAGATACGGGATCTCGTTATCTTTCTCGGGAAATCGGTCTTACGTTTGGCTATAGGGGTGATTTTGATGAAAGATATGGGATCTCGTTATCTTTCTCGGGGCACTCGGTCTTACGTTTGTGCTATAGGAAATGATTTTGATGAAAGATACGAGATTTCGTTATCTTTCTCGGGAACTCGGTCTTACGTTTCTTTGCTTAGGGAATGATTTTGATGAAAGATACGGGATCTCGTTATCTTTCTCGGGGCACTCGGTCTTACGTTTGGCTAGGGGAAGATTTTGATGAAAGATACGGGATCTCGTTATCTTTCTCGGGGCACTCGGTCTTACGTTTGGCTAGGGAAGATTTTGATGAAAGATACGGGATCTCGTTATCTTTCTCGGGGCACTCGATCTTACGTTTGGCTTAGGGAATGATTTTGATGAAAGATACGGGATCTCGTTATCTTTCTCGGGGCACTCGGTCTTACGTTTGGCTAGCAGGGAAGATTTTGATGAAAGATACGGGATCTCGTTATCTTACTCGGGGCACTCGGTCTTACGTTTGGCTAGGGAAGATTTTGATGAAAGATACGGGATCTCGTTATCTTTCTCGGGGCACTCGGTCTTACGTTTGGCTAGGGGAAGATTTTGATGAAAGATACGGGATCTCGTTATCTTTCTCGGGGCGCTCGGTCTTACGTTTGGCTAGGGAAGATTTTGATGAAAGATACGGGATCTCGTTTTCTTTCTCGGGGCACTCGGTCTTACGTTTGGCTAGGAATGATTTTGATGAAAGATACGAGATTTCGTTATCTTTCTCGGGGCACTCGGTCTTACGTTTCTTTGCTTAGGGAATGATTTTGATGAAAGATACGGGATCCGTTATCTTTCTCGGGGCACTCGGTCTTACGTTTGGCTAGCAGGGAATATTTTGATGAAAGATACGGGATCTCGTTATCTTTCTCGGGGGCACTCGGTCTTACGTTTGGCTAGGGAAGATTTTGATGAAAGATACGGGATCTCGTTATCTTTCTCGGGGTACTCGGTCTTACGTTTGGCTAGGGAAGATTTTGATGAAAGATACGGGATCTCGTTATCTTTCTCGGGCGCCTTCGGTCTTACGTTTGGCTGCTAGGAGGATTTTGATGAAGGATACGGGATCCGTTATCTTTCTCGGGGCACTCGGTCTTACGTTTCTTGCGGGAATGATTTTGATGAAAGATACGAGATTTCGTTATCTTTCTCGGGGCACTCGGTCTTACGTTTCTTGCTAGGGGTGATTTTGATGAAAGATACGGGATCCGTTATCTTTCTCGGGAGATCGGTCTTACGTTTGGCTAGGGAAGATTTTGATGAAAGATACGGGATTTCGTTATCTTTCTCGGGGCACTCGGTCTTACGTTTCTTCTAGGGAAGGATTTTGATGAAAGATACGAGATTTCGTTATCTTTTCGGGGATATCGGTCTTACGTTTGGCTAGCAGGGAAGATTTTGATGAAAGATACGGGATCTCGTTATCTTTCTCGGGGCACTCGGTCTTACGTTTGGCTAGGGAAGATTTTGATGAAAGATACGGGATCCGTTATCTTTCTCGGGGCACTCGGTCTTACGTTTCTTTAGGGAATGATTTTGATGAAAGATACGAGATTTCGTTATCTTTCTCGGGGCACTCGGTCTTACGTTTGTGCTTAGGGGAAGATTTTGATGAAAGATACGGGATCTCGTTATCTTTCTCGGGGCACTCGGTCTTACGTTTGGCTTGTCGGGAAGATTTTGATGAAAGATACGGGATCCGTTATCTTTCTCGGGGCACTCGGTCTTACGTTTCTACTGCTAGGGAATGATTTTGATGAAAGATACGGGATCCGTTATCTTTCTCGGGGCACTCGGTCTTACGTTTGGCTAGGGAATGATTTTGATGAAAGATACGAGATTTCGTTATCTTTCTCGGGGCACTCGGTCTTACGTTTCTTGTAGGGAAGATTTTGATGAAAGATACGGGATCCTTTATCTTTCTCGAGGCACTCGGTCTTACGTTTCTTCTTAGGGAATGATTTTCTTGACAAGGGGTTGACTTTGGTTAACTTTGGTTAACTCTGTCAAATTGGGGGCCCAGAATTGCGAGTCACGGAAATTTTAAGGGGCAAAAGGGTCATTTTGACCCTTGCAATCTGTCCGCGCGGAGAGGGTTTGAAAACCGGGGTATTAATGAGGGCCGCCCCCTTTTCTTCTTCCCCATTCGGTTTTGAAACGAGACGAGAGAGAGAAAGCAGGAGAAGCCATTGTTGGCCAAGAAAAGCTTCAAAAATCTTCCGATTTCTTTGATTTTTGAGCAATGGAACACGGGGAAGGCGCTTTTCAAGGCCAAGGGCGTGGCCGGTGGCGGAGAGACGATTGGAGCTCGTCAGGATGAGGAGGCATTACACCCTTTCGCAATCGATTGCGGAGGAGTCCTACCCGATGCTTGGCAACATTGGGCTTGATCCGAGTCTCGAGCGGTATACTTGAATCTTTTCATTCCCTTTGTTGATTTCTTGTTTGAAATTTGAATTTTGGGTGATTTTTGAAATTTTTTTTTTTTGAAAATTCGAATGATTGATATTCTTGGCTTTGAATCTTGATTTTGATGCTTTGCATGTTGCAATGATTATGTGGGTATCCCAAAATATGCATTTTGCTTGGAGAAAGAATTGGCCTTTTCGCCATTATTTTTTTGTATCCGAAAATTGCATGTGAAAATTCGAAAATTGTGAATTGTGACTTTGATTTTTTTTTTTTGAAATTTGAATATTGCATGTTGATGATGATTTTTTTTTTTTTGAATATTGATATTGATGAATGATGCAATGCATGCATTTTGTTTGGAAAGAATGGGCATTTTGCCAATATGAGATGTATGTATGTTTAGGATGATTTTTTTTTGAAAAGTGGGACGGATTTTTCCTCCCGTTGCATGTAAGATGGATGATATGTATTTTTTTTTTTGAAATTGGGACGGAGTTTTTATTTCCGTCGACTTCTTGTAGGATATGCATGTATGCATTTTTATTGAAAATTGTTGAATGGGATTTCTTTGAAAACTGTCTTTTACGTGAGAAAAATGGGGCTATGTCTATTGCATGCCGTTATGCTGCCGAAATTTTCCTTTTTTTTTTTTAATGCATGTGTATGCTCTCTTTTTTTTGTGCAAATGCAAATGCAATTTTTTTTTGACATTTTCTCTCTCTTTTCTTTTTTTTTTTTTTACAGGGCGGAAACCGTTTTGTGACGGAGCATCTGAACAAAATGAAGACTCGAGGATCGGTGGAGTCCGTAGTTGACTTGTGGGATCGGCTTCCGGATGCGGGCCGAGGAGCTTTGCCGAGTCAGAGGCAGTTGTTGTCGAGACGGGGCTTTGGGAGTTCGTTGAGTGCTTGAGGGCTGGTCAAGTTCCACAAGAGCAAGGGCTGATGTTCGCTTTAGCGCGGCCTTGGTGGGATGCGACCCACACGTTTCACTTCTTACGGGCGAGGATACGGTTACGCCTTCCCGACTATGCTTTGCGATCACGGGTTTGTCCTTTAATGGACGCGGCATTGAGTGGCGGGACGGCTATAGCGATGCGTCTGCGAGCTCTTACGGGATTTTCCCCTATTCCCAAAAGGGGATGGGGATGGAGTATGCCGTGGTCTACGGTAAGATTGTGGAGACCATAGCGAGTTACGAGGTGGGGAGGAGAGGATAGGCGGCGAGCGGATCGCTAGGGCCTTCTTGTGGTTTGCCTTTTCGAGCACGCTCTTTGGACATCTTTGAGGGACGGCGGTCTTTGCCTTGTTGAGGTCCTTGGAGGACATGGAGACGGTAGGAGATGTCTCGTGGGGAGAGGCCGGGCTAGCGAGCTTTACTTTGCTCTCGATAGGTACTGTAGGAAGAGGCTGTGAGCTCTTTGTCTTGCTTTGAGTTTGCCCTGGAGGTATAAGCTCTCTTTTTGCTTTCCCTCTCTCTCTTTTTTTGAGCACGCACTTTTCTTTTGCCTTGGATTGATTGGATTTTTACCTTTCGCAGGTATGGGCGTTGGAGTTTTCACGTCACGATGTGGCGACGGCCGGCGGAGTACGTCGGGCGTATCCGGCTATGCGGTCTTGGTCAAGCATGCCGGGAGAAGATAAGCTCCCGGGCGTACGACTCTCGGGTACGCGGATTGCCTTCCTTTGACGGAGGCCGAGACGGATGAGGGGATGATATTCTTCCCACAGGATCGCTTCGAGTGGCGCGGTGAAGGGCGGCGAGATTTGGGTTTGTGCGGCGGAGGATTACGAGAGGTCGACCTGCGATGCATATTATGCAGGAGAGAGGGTGACGCGCCGGCATGGCGTGGGTCGCCTTTGAGGACACCGGTGGAGCCTCCCGCCGATATGATGCACCCGGCGATCGGTCTTTGACTGGGATGATTACGGCGAGCCGGCCGGCACTTCTCGGATTTCGTGGCGATTGAGCCATATGCGACATTCGTCTTGAGGAGGCGAGGATGCCTCGGGTTACGGATAGAGAGGGGCTTGGGATCCGCGGTATCCTCGGACGGATTTTCATATATCCGGGATGGGGTCCGATTGAGGGTGCGAGATCCCTCGGCTGAGCGGCTTCCACGAGCTTTCCGGCCTCGTCAGGGTATGAAGGTATGGCTTTTACGCTTACGCCTCTTCCTTTCTTTCTTTTGTTTCATCATCTTTAGCATCACTTCCTTTTTTTGACGCTTTTGCTTTTGTGCGGTTTTCGGAGGTGGTCGTCGAGAAGGCGCGAAGCAAGTGATCGGGGCCAAGAGATTCATCGGGAGGATGGTCGCTTGCGGGGCTCCTCGAGCTAGAGCGAGGCGACCACGGCCGGCGCTGTCGGACGGGAGGCTTCCCCTATTCGCTTAGAGACTTCTTCGAGAGACTCCTCTGTCTCCTCTCCTTGATCCCAGCGCGGTGCGCCTTCGGATCACGTCATTCTCGGGGATCCACACGGGCAGGGACACGTATGGCAGCATGGCGGGTCGTCTTCGTACGTCCGGGAGTCAGACGCCTTCACCTTCGGATACGATTTTTCGCAGATCTCGGCTTGCCCTATCGGAGCGTGCCGGTTGGTCTGACGAGCCTCTTTACGGAGACGAGGACGATTACGAGCCGAGATTTTCGGGGCTCTGAGGAGCGGGCCCGAGTCGCAAGAGGGTCGAGGGCGACATCGGGCGCTAGAGACTCCGATTGATTTTTTTTTTTTTTTTGAGATTTGAGATTGAGATTTGTACAGCTTATGCACATTTTTTTTCTCTTTTTTTTTTTGGGATGTAATAATTTAGGATTTTATTGATGTTTGTTTGTTTTTTTTTTATGCACACTCTTTTTTTTTTTTGGAATGTAATAATTTAGGATTTTATTTTATGAACACAATGCAGTATGAATGCAGTGTTGCATGAGCCTTGGTTTTTTTTTGCAAGGGTGTTTGGTATATGGACTGGTTTGGGGAGGTTTTTGCACGGGTTTCGAGCATACGGGACGGAATATTCCTCTTTTGGTGTAGCGGCTTGGTACATTGCAGATTTTCGATGGAAAACAAACCTATCCGCGCGGATGGGGCTGCATCGACATTGTCCTTTAATTTTGCTTCAGATCTGGTCTCACTTTATTTCAAATTCAAATATCCTCTTGAACCTCCGAGTCAAACAGCCATTTTCGGGTAGAAAGAGAAAAACCATGGAAAACTTTAGAAAAGCTCCATCAAAATTGTCCCAAGAATCCCAAATGTCATTCTTCAACAAGTTCAAGGATTGGTCTAGGGAGATCATGCATGAGAGGAGGTCCTTCTTTGAAGAAAGGTACAAGGTGAAGTGCTTATGGTCTCTCAAGGAATTGGTTCGGATTATGAGCTTTTGAGGGCTTCTTCCTCATTTTGGGACACTAGAAGGCATGTCTTTTGCCTTTCCTTCAACGAGATTGTTCCGGCGTGGAAGAATTTCGGGCCTTGCTTGGAGGTCCGGAGGTGGAAGAGATAGCGGTTCCTTTGCCGGAGGGGCTTCTTTGTTGACGGATTGTGCGTCCTCCTTCATCTTTCCCCGGAGGAAAGCGCAAGGTATGATCCGCGGTCCCGATCATTTCGATATTTCCGGTCTTCCCGATAGGTTTAGGGGCCTAGGCTTGGATGATGCCTATTGGGATGCTTTTGCACTTTGTATGTTTGGCACCCTGTTCATGGTCTATTCTTTTGGGATTTGCCATCGGTCTTTCTTTGGATGTTGTCGTTCCTTTGTCGCACAGGCGAGAGATGTCGTTCCTTTGATTTTGGGAGAGACTTTTCATGCTCTTGATAAGTGGCTACGGAAGACGGTATATGCGCGGGCGGCCCGTTCCTCTTGACCACTGTGGGCGATGGAGCGTTTGGGGGTTCTTCGGGAAACTCCGACATGATCAAGCCTTGGACATTTGCCGGGAGGGGGTTGCGGTGGATTTTGATGATCGGGGCTCATGGGAGCGTTGGATGGCTGGTCTCCGGACGAGAGGATATCGAGATGGTCGAGTGCCTTGTTGGCGGGTGGAGACTCGCGAGTGCTTCGGGGACGGGTCCCATGTGGTCATGCTTAGGGGCTTTCTCGGTCCGGCTTCTATATTAGGCTTTAGTTACGAGGCAGTTTGGCACAGGAAGCGAGGTTCCTTTGGGGACTTTGATGATATAGCCACCGGGGTGGTGGCTCCTGCTTCTATGGATGATCCCTCGGTGTTTCCATTTCTTTCCCGAGCATGGAGGTATGATGCCTTTCCTCCTCGGGTTATTCTCGAGCGTCAGAGGCCGGTGTTCTTGACCACTTGGTACACGGGATTGGTATGAGAGGCATGCAGGAGAGACTCGGGTGGCTATTTTGAGACGGCGTGAGGCCATTGTGGGTGCGGAGGACTGGCCCCGTTTACGAGAGGAGGAGGGCGAGCGAGGCCAACCCTCATGACGAGGAGCGGAGACGGCCGTGACCGACTATGAGGCTTACGTCAAGAGACGGGAGAGGAGGGCTCCTATCTTTGCCCGGCTAGGCTACGGGAGATGAGAGATGACGCTAGGGCTACTAAGGCCACTGCGGAGGCTGGTTTGATAGATCATGTTCCTATACCGAGCTTGGTAGGAGAAACACGAACATTTTCTGTTCGGAAGAAGAAGACTCGAAGGGGAAGAAGAGGGGAGAGGCCGATGCGAGTGGCTTGGAGTGACTACGAGTTTTCAGTATCCCTTTCTTGCCATAGCGGACACATTAGTTTGATTATGTATCTTAGTTTTCTTTTAGCGAGGTTGCCGGTTGTAGGAATGAATCGGGCTTAGACTCATCAAAGAGCTTTTAATTTGTAATGAATATTTGAATTGCTTTAGAGTTTTTCGAGACGCTTTCATGGTGTGATCAATTGTATTGATGCCAAAGTATGACTTTTATTTGTGTTTTAGACCGAACCGTTTCCATTTGCCTACGTTCCCCTCATTTTGAGGAGCTCGGGTCTTCGTAGTTCAACTTTGATTTTTTTTTTTTTTTTTTTGTTTTTTTTTTTTTTTTTTTTTTTGTGCAACCCTGTTTTTACCTAGGCCGCCCTTTTCGGGTTTTCAACCTAGTTGGGTATTACTCTTTTAGCACTCTTTTTTTGTTTATTTTTTTTACGCGTAGTATCTGCGCGGCTTGTCACCATTCATTTGGGTGTACAAAGGGATTCCGTCGAGTGCGCAAGTTGCATGGCTCCTGGAGAAGATCTTACGGACGACATATGGCCCGACCCATACGAGGCTCCCATTTGCCGAGGGGTTGATACGGGTGGGGGCTTTTCTTTCAAAAGCGAGATCACCTTGTCGGATCTCCCGATGCTTTACTTTCTTGTCGAAGGCTGCTGGCCATTCTTCCTTGGTAGGCTCGGATGTGTTCCATTGCTTTCAATCGGCGTTCATCTAGCGGGGCCAATTCGTCATGGCGACTGCGGAGCCATTCGACCTCGTTGATCGGCTTTCCGGCGGTACGCGGAGCGAGGATTTCAATTCGATTGGGAGCACGGTTTCCATTCCGTATGTGAGGGCAAGCGGTGTTTCCCCGGTTGCCGTTCGGCCCGTGTTACGTAGCCCCGAGTGCAGTGTAACTTCTCGGGCCAATCTACGCCTTGGACGGCCATTTTCCGGATGATATTTTCGAGTCTTGTTTCTTTGCCTCAACGGCTCCGTTGGTTTGGGGCTGTAAGGAGATGACTTGTGACGGAGTTATTCGGAATTACGCGGCATTTTTCACATTCCCCTTCGAAGTGGGATCCATTATACGAGATGATTTCGGTGGCAACCCGTATCTGCATATGATGTTCTCTTTGATGAAGAGGGCTACTTTCTTTGAATTGAGGATTTTGTAGGACTTTGCGAGCATCGCTTTCCGATTCCTTCGAAGAAATCACCAATCTGCGTCTCTTTAGGCTCTTGCGGTTCCCAAATTCACACTCGTCAAAATCTCTTCGGCGGCTTGGGCTCGATTTTCCTCTTCAGGACAACTTTGCTTAAAGATTTTTTTGTTGTTTGATTTTTTTTTTTTTTCGTTTAATGTATGCCTTTTTTTATCTAATGAATCGTTATTAAGCTTGTTTTTAGATTATTAGTTAATTCATCATTAGTTAAAGTGGCAATTAAGGGATACTCGAAAGGTTCGTCATTTCATTGAGAATAAGAGGGAATACGGCATTGGCTACAATTTCGTGGTCTTCGGGCGTGAGGCCATCGGACGGTTCGGAAGACTCAAACTCAACAATGAGAGACTCGAAGGACTTCTGAGGTTGACACGAAAGGACGGGGGACCAATCAAGCTTGGTGATCATTTCCTCTTTGGTCGCGGACGGGCTGAGAGAGTTTCCCAATTCTTTAGCGGCATCGCTGTCGGTGGCTTCACAACTCGGGAAGGCATGGTCTGTGCTCCCTCTTGATCGTTGCTATCATCTCTTTGTCCGAACGAGAATCAATTGTGTTTGGCGTCGAAAGGCTGAGCATGTGGATGTAGGGATCTTCCTCAATCACAGGGATTTCCATTTCGTCACAATCGACCGCTCAATCCCGGATGTAAGGACGCATTGCGTCTCGGTGTCTTGCTAGAAAAATCTCATGTCCCATACTCGGCGGAAAGGCTTGGCGAGGCGAGTTCCAGCAAGGAGGACGTCCCACCACGACGTTCATAGATTCGGCCGAGTACATCGGTGTTTGTCGACTTTTATCATGAAAATCTCCTCGCACAGCGAGGCAAAGAATGGGTTTGCGAGAATGCGACAAATCTGTGATTGAGGACCGGAGACTTGTGTGCTGTATCATGGCGGTGTTCGGCGTTTCCTTCGATGCGTCTCGAAGTGTTGGAAATAACAATTAAATTTGATGAATCGAACTTCTTCGGAGTACGCTCGCTTGAGTGTGTTGACATAGTTGGCATCGTGGATTCCAAGGATCTTTGGCGAGACTTGCCTCTTGAAGGATGTAGCCCGGTGTTTGGCTGTGGGCATTCTTGGCTATTGTTTCGGCTTCGTTCCCTATGAGGAAGCTGTCACCCCTTATGACTTCAAGGTCTCCCTGTCGGTTGATGAATTTGACGCATTGGTGGAGAGTGGAGGCTATGGCTTTCATGTGATGCAACCAGGCGCCCTAGTAGAGTTTGTGAACTCGGAGGGGATATCCATTACATGGAACTTTGCGGGCACCATTTGGGTTTCGTACCCGAGTTCCCGAGTCACTTTGTCCCCGAGAATGGGGCGAGACGAACCGTCGTAGGCCTTGACGATCCGGGTAGATGGGATCACACGCCTTTCATTTATGCGGAGGGCCCTCATCATCTTTGAGGAAGGACGTTTACCGATGATCCATTGTCCACTAATACCCCAGGGAGTGATATGGTGTTGAGCCGAATGGTGATGTCAAAGCTTCATTGTGTTGGGAGACATCTCTTGGCAAATCTTCATCGCGAAGGTGATCATACTCCCATATAGGTGAGGATCATAGATTTGGTCCTTGTATCGGGATAGAGAGTCATCAAGGCAGTCACTTCGTGCCTTTTTCTTGCGAGGTAGAGCCTTTGCCGAAGCCCACAGGTTATGCGATGCCTTTTGTGGCGGTTGCCATCTCCGATCAACATGTTGATTGAGTGGGAGCGCCGAGGCTGGCGTCGGTTTTCTTCATCGGTGTATACTCGGGAGCTGGACAAGCGAACCTTGGGCGACCCCGAGGGGTTGGACTTACGTTGCGGTACTCACGGTGTCCAGAAGGCCTCAATTCCGTTGTTGGCGAGACTTTTACGCTCTTTTACCCCTTTTTGCTTTGGGGGGAAGAGATTGGAGTAGAGTACATAATAATCAAATCCCCGAGATGGCTCCCAGAGCGTTCCCACACTTTTATCACCGGACTCGAATCTCTCCTTTAATTTTCTTTGAGAGGAAATTTTCTTTTTCTTAGGAGGACGGTCCTCGTGTATCCGATCTGGTAATCCTTTTCAAGGCAATCGGGACAGTCCACAAATATCCCACCAAATGTGTTCTACGAGTGGTGGCGGATTTGGGACCTCGGAGTTGGCGGTCTTGGAATGACTTTGAGTGGGCTGAGTCGGGGGATCTGGCTTTGGGCTCGTGCGACAGTAGCGAGTGATTGGACTCCGCGGATAATGAGAGATATTGAGGTCGGGGAACGGGTACATGTTTGTCCTTCAAGGTAGCCCCGGTCGGTTGGGATATTGTTAAGGTCCCGAAGTGGCGTGTGGCCTCTTCAATCCGGGCTGTATGCATTGCAGCGTTCTTCCGGGGCTTGGATGGCTGACCATATTTCTTCAGCTTTGTTCCACGATTTTCATCACTCAGTGATATTTGTGGGATCATCACTTTGAGAGGGACAGCGACGGTATACCGAACTCTTTCGTCCACGGCTAGCTTGTTTGGGGGCCGGTTGCCACTGTAAGTCGACGGCCGGGAGTCCGGCGGTGGAAACATAGGAATCTTGGGGTAGCATCTTGATGTATCTGGACGATTAAGAAGAGGAGGAAAACCCTCTTCCTTCTTTGCGGTAAAAGTGCCATCGGAATTGAGGCGATAGTCAAACCATGACTTGCGACAACCCCGAGAAGGTCATCAATTTGAGCCTCATGTCGAAGTCTCATCTGTTCTACCAAGCTGGATCCAATGCTTGCATGTACGAGGGATTTTGGAGGACGGAGCAACGTGGTCCCCATCATTTCCGGGCGATGCGAGACATTACGAAACCGGAGTCGGAACAAACGGTGAAGGCGATGACGCGCTTGACTCTTCCCAACTAATCAAACGATGACCGGTGCCGAAACCAAGCTTTGTGCGGAGGCTGTGAGGGAAAGGACACGAAGGTTCGGATGTGCAGGAATGGAAGGAGGGTAGGTGTTTGGGCTTAAGGCTCATGCAACATGCGATTATTTGTTCACGTTTACTTAAAACATGTTTTATTAACCTAATCGGTTGGAAAAGATTGCTCTTCTTTTCGCAAACTACTGCGGATCTGGATCGGTGGGCCCCGTCACTACGTCTATAAGCCCCTCGTATTCCACCCGTATTTCGACCTCCCGGGGTGGACGGCCCGGGCGAGGTCCTATAGGGCAAGCGGGTCCCACCGGCCCGAAAGAAAAACGATCCTAAAAGTACGGCGGGTAATCGAGTCTTAACGAGCATTCGATGTAAATTACGGACAAGGCGGCGTCAAAAGTCAAGATCATGTCAGGAGCTCGACGAAAAGTCGGCATGATTTGGAGCGATAGCGTCCACAATTGATCTTGACTTGTCGTCGGTTAAGCGCGTAATTAGGCATGGAATATTCATTAATCCTTGATGACTCGGTGTCAATCTTTGGGAGTCGAGTGTATAATTTGTGCCGATCGAGCCGAAGTCAAGGCGCCGGTCAATATCTTAGTCGAAAGTCTGCGGCGGAAAACCGGCGAGAACTTCGGCGATTAGGGTCCCCGAAAGATATTGAGTCGGTATGCCGACAAAGGCTTGAAAGGAAAGGTCTATACACGGACGGGGCATGACACGGACAGGACTAAAAACCAACCGGGTCTCGGACAAAGTGTGTCACGGACAAGTGCGTAGTCGACACGAGGCTCCATGGGATGTTTGGGTAGTCTGTGCTCATCCGAGAGGCGTAATAAGACCAAACGGACCGCGACAAGGATTTCCCGGGTTAGGGACGTAGTGTGCGGTGTACGGTCACGTGCGCGTAGTGTGCAAGCGATCTATATTCTTTTTACGAGTAAAATAGAGATTTTTTTTATGTGTCTTAAAAATATGATGCATGATTTTTTTTGAAAATTTTCTTTTTTTTTTGAAATTTTTTTTTTTGAAATTTAATGAGCACATAAGCACGTAAGCACGAAAATTCCGACAGTTAGGGACATGATTCCGACAGTCAAAATTTTGACTTTTTCCGAGGCGGCCAAAACAACACGAAAAATGTGCAAAAATCAACATACACACATACAAATGATTTTCAAAGCCGGGACGGAAGCTTGACCCTCAAAAGCTTTTTCTCTTTTTTTTTTTTGAAAACGGTGATACCGGTACGTGGGATTGTTAAACCACAATTTATCCCCGACTCGTGTTAGGAGGCGATAACGGGAAGTTTAATGGTTTCCACCAATATACCAAATATCATTTTTTTTAGAAAAAGCTTAAATCCCCAGCGGAGTCGCCACTGTGATGAATGTGCATCCGAAAATTTTCCCATTTTTGTTTGAAAAAATCAACGAAACGGAGTCGCCACGCCATTTTAATTTTGAGGGCCAAAACTTTGAAAAAAGCCCGAGATCAGAGATTTAGGTTCGGAGGTCATGTTACACGCCGGGAAGGACGTTAGTGTGCACCCGGAATGCCTCGTAAAACGAGTCTTCCAAGCTGAAAATCATTTGTGTGTGTGTGTGTGTGTGTGTGTGTGTGTGTTTTGGCCAAAATAAGTTGAAACTCAGAAAAGTAAAAATTGGGATATCTTTTTAAGACTTTAAACTGGTCCTATGAATTTTTGGAAGATTTTTGGATTGAGATTTGGTACTCAAAAGACCTTTTGAAGTTGAGAGCCATTTCTGCCAGAATGAAAAAGGCAGTGGACCTTTGATTTTGAAATGGATTCAAGGGTCTTAAAACTTCATAATCTGGATAAACTCAGAGAATGAAAGTTGTTCTAGACACCTTAAATAAGATTTGTGGGAAGGAATTTTCCATTTTGGAGAAGATTTGAGGGGTCAAAACCTTCTGGAAACCTCAGATATGAGATCTGGATTCCCAGAAGCTGATGAACTAGCCTCTGAAAGAAAATTTAAAAAGAGGAGTTTTACTCACCCAAAAAATAAAGTAAAAATATGTATGGAAATATCTGGATGTTGGCTACAAAAAGTGTTTTGTAGTCAACACCAAATTCCACATTTATCTGTGTCCAAAAAATTAGACCATGGACTGAGGTCTGAGAAAATTGCTACTGGACAGCAACTTCTCAAGAAAGAAAATATGATTTTAAGGGGTTTTGCATCCATGCTTGTCCCCATTTCCCTAGGTTTTGGTTAGTGATCACTTGACATTTTAGTGGTGAATCAACTATACCAAACCATCCTTAAGTACATTAGGACTAAGCATTTCATTTGCTTGGGAAGGGGATTTTCATCCTTTGAAAATGAGATTTTATGCTTGAAAATTGTTTTTAGGGTTTTGAAAATGAGTTTTCTTTGCAAGAAAGTAAGAGAACTTGAAAATAATTTTGATCTTTGTAGAAGATCATCCATGGAGATGGTCTTCCATGGTGATCTTCTTAGATCTAGAGCAAGAAGATGAAAGAACTACATTTTGTAGTTTGCAAATGCATACATGGTTGGAGTTTAGGGTAAGGAGAAGGAGGGTTTACCAATCTTCCTTGTGTTCTTGAGTTTTTGGCTTGAGTGTATGAGTGTTTAAGGCTTAAGTATGAGAGTGAGTGGATGAGTGTGAGTTGGGAAAGATTGGAGAGAAAATGGTGACAATTCTTGAAGAATTCTCACTTTGTTTTCTCTCTATATTTCGCCGGAAGGTTCGGTGCAATAGTGTTGTTCCTTCTTATTTTTGTATTTGGAGGGCTCAATTTATAGCCCTCTGAAACCAACAAACTCATCCGCGCGGACAAGACCCTTCGGGCGTGCCTTTGTTCATTAAATGCGGCTTCGACTTTGGACAAGAGGAATAATCTTTTTGAAATTTCAAATTAACGGCCAGTTTATTGTTCCCGACCATTTCTATTTGTGGTTTTATTCCTTTTGTTTTACTTTTTGAGATTCTTTTTGAGGTTTAACCTTAAATAACAATGCCCATTTTACCCTCACTTTGTTAGAAATGTTAGGATAGTTAGGAATTGTTAGAAATGTTATAACTTTTCGTTAATTTTCTAACGAAAATTCTAACAAGCTCAAATTGGAGCACTTACGGTAGCCCCTCGGGGACGGCGCTTTCGAAGGAAGCGGGGTCGTCAATAAAAAGGCTCCATATTTGGCGGGATG